>OZ010576.1:137177559-137320059 GCA_963932145.1 Acanthosepion lycidas
GTATAATGTTTAATCAATATTATTCCTACTTCCCATTGAATTAATGCATTGATAACGAAGAAGTTTATGTTGAAAAATAAATATTTGTTGAGTAAACAAATACTTACTTCATACTTTATTGCTCACTAGGCTGCTGGTATAATTCGTATTCAATCAAAGAGAATGCACAAATAAATTATTAGTTCTGCTAAAGTTGACTACGGATGCTACAGATTATTACTTTTACTGGAGTGTTGCGGTTATGGATGAAGGTTTTGTCACAGATTCGTCAATCACCGTGGCTTGCGATCGACACGATATATTTGGAAATAGCACAGAGTGAAGTTAGAATAAGAGAAGTCGAAATTCAAACTCCGTCCTTTAATACTGTTCTCTCTGCTAGTTTCCTTTTCGCCACCAACGAATTTCTGGAAAGATATTCTGATATATGAGATTCACCAAATTCTTTAAATCATTTACACATACGGGAAATCAGGCACATGAACGCACACACAAACACACACACAGATATATGCATACATACATACATACATATATATATATATATATATATATATATATATATATATATTGACAGAAAAGAAAAAAACATTGCAATGTCTTGAATATGTTTTCAATTTACTCAAGATTAATCATACAGGAAGTATAGTTGAATAACAGGAAATTAAGAGATATTCAGCTGAATATTTACAGAGTTTCTAAAATAAGGTGGGAAAGCAACAATATCCGGAAACCATATTAATACACTACAAACTTCTTTGGTATTAACAGAGCGCTCTGTACTGTAGCATGCATACGATTGCACATTGACGAACATCAACCTGCAATACACTGTTCTCAATCATTGCACTTTTTAATGCATTACCGTAAGAATTGTAGGTCGGCGTTGTTTGTAATCAGTCGTCATCCCAATGTGTCACATTATGTTCAAAAGGAGACAAATCTGGTGATCGTGCCGACCATTGTATGCTCAATATCATTGATATCATGTGGTTGAACATTATCCTGCTGAAAGTGAATTTTACCTTCCTTTGCTAGAAATAACAGCTGGATGGGTTGAAGAATAATCCAGATGAACATAGCACTGTTAAAATCTTTATCGAGATTTGTAACTTATATCACTTTTCACCATGATGTCAGTGGTTGGGCGTGTGTTGTGGTCAAATACACTCCGAGAGTGTTCGCTCCCTAGGTCTACTTCTCATAAGCCAGTAACCATCGTTTACATAAAGGCACACCTTGATCTCTCCATTGAAAACTACAGAGCGCAATTCTCTCCCAAAGATAACCTTGTGCGAAAGAATTGGAGAAAGGTAAAATGCTGGTGCATAATTTGAAGTTTAGCTAGACACCTGCTTAACATCAATCGTGTTACAAGTAAACGGTCCTCAACGGCCATGTTGATATTAGCACTGATCAGATCGTGAATAGCGAGCGGTCTTCTACAGCATATCGAGCATAGACACCGTCTGTTCAACAAAGCGTTCAAAATTTGTATTTGATCAATGTTTCCAATGTTTCTAATGTTTCCAATATAGAAGCACCACAGATGCGTTAGACAGAATGTGGCAACGTCACAAGGTGACCAAAAAGTTTAAAAATTTTATCAGAATATAGATAAATTCTAGCAAAATCGGTATCATCTTTCACTATTTCGATTTTGTTTTCCATATTTTCCTTTTTCATTATATATATATGCGTGTGTGTCTGTTTGTGTGTGTGTGTGTGCGCGCGTCTGTGTGTTTGCGCGCGTGTGTGATAAGATAAAGAATAAAAAGGAAACTTATCAATCTAACATATTTTATTAAAGATTCGTCAGAGATTGAGAAAGAAGTACCAAAAGATAAAAATTCTTGTATTTTCACTTTTGTGTAGTTTGATTTTCATTGGTCGGTAATGTATCATGTGCAATATAAATGTAAATAATTCTATATGTATGTAAGTTTGTAAAAATTCTAATTTGTCAAAGCGGTCATCGGATGATAATATGTATTCGTAATTGTTTATGTGTGCATGTCTAATGGGAGAAGTTCCGATGTTTTCAATTCCGTGGAAACAGATTCTGATTGTTCATTTGTCTGTTGGTACTTTCGTGTGTTGATATGAGAACATTTTTATGTACGTACTGCGACATAAGTTATAGACATAAGTTAGATATTTAAAGAATGGATTCAAGAAATGTTGGCGATTTAATATAATGTTTTAGTCGTCAGTTTATAGGCGGTTATTTTAAGCTTTCAAAGTATTTTCTCCGTAAAGAAATATTCTTTTTTTTTAATTAGAGTGGCATTAGTGAAAGGAAACTTATGGCCAGTTTTGTTCCTTTGTAATACGAGGGAATTTGAAGGATTGTCTAAATTCAAATCTCTATTATGTTCGTAGATCAAGAGAAGTATCCCACACGTAAACATTTTTGCATTATAAACAATTTATTTCATAAATACCGATATTTGTATTAGTATTGAGTTAATTTTTCTTCCTAATTATATCCCCTGTTGTCTTGGAGGTGATGGTAACTATCCTAGTATTGGCGATGACTAATTTGTTTGCGTGTTTATTAAGAATGTAGGAAGGTATATTTATGAATAGTGTCTTGTTTTTTGTTTTGTTTTTTGTTTTTGTAAGCCCTTTTTCTGGCGTTGAGGATGATATGTTAAGGGTATTGAAGAAATATGAGTGCTTCCCCAATATATTTCTCTTCTTCATTTAGGTGTTCAGGGTTACATATCCTAAGGGCTCTGATAAGTAATCCTGATTTTATTCTTTTTAGTGGGAACAGAAATTAATTAGAGCGTTTTTGTTAGTGGGTTTACGATAAACTTCAAATTCTAATTTCTTGTTATTACGTATTAATAAAATGTCGAGGAAAGATAGAGAGTTATTTCAAATTCATATGCAAATTCAATAGTAGGTTCAATCTTATCGAGTTTCATTACTATATCTAATAGATTTATATAATGGGGATATAATAAACGAACGTCATCTATATAAGTTACGTAAGTAAAGTTTAAGATGTATGATGTGTTTTAAATGGACCCGATTATACACACACACACACACACACACACACACACACATATATATATATATATGGTGTAATCTAGGGAAGGGTACTGAATAGAATAATCATATGAAGGTTGGTAATGAACGATAATACTTAGGACAAGAACAACAAGTATAAAATTCGCCGGCGTCGCGTAGAAGAAGTAGTCAACGGCTAGAAATGAGTCAAGTGAGTTCCTCAATGAATCTCCAACTGTAGAGCGTAGAGGGTATCTACCAAGTGCCCCACGCAGTCAGATGTGGCAAAAGTCCGAATTAAATGTGGGGTTCCCGAGCCCGTAAGCTCAACCAAAAATTCCCCATAGACCCCATATAAAACGGGGACGGATAGGTGTTTACCCCGAGGCTGAGCTTAACCAGCTCAGCTGAAAACGAATCTCCAACTGCAGGCTAGCCGACCAAGATATACAGTATTCACTATTGTATTTATGTGAATGGCGTCATACCCATTATCGTCCGTAGTTATGCTACAACAATATATATATATATATATATATATATATATATATATATATATATACATAGATAGATAGATAGATAGATAGAGAGAGAGAGAGAGAGAGAGACGGAGAGAGAGAGAGAAAAAAGACAAAAAGGCCACAGGCGGAAAGACACTCTCCAAATCTGGACATTGAAAAGCTAGAATAATTAATTATCCTGAGATCCAAAGACATTTTCCTAACACACAGTTTTGTCTTTCTTTTATTTGAAAGTGAGGAAACCAAAGAGATGTATGAGTAGTTAATAATTTTTTTTTTACTTTGTTTCATCGTATTCACACACACACACACACACACACACACACATATATATATATATATATATATATATATATATATATATATATATATATATATATATATAACTCAGTCTGTTTTACCCATAGTCGGAGGGAGAAGGAGAGGATTCCCACCTTTCCCAAGTGTATTAGCATGTAAGTGAAAGTAATGGATTCGACTGGAATTCTAACTCGGCTCTCCGATTCTTGTATATATATATTCTTGGTATATCATTCTAAAATTTCTGGTATTGCTTCATTAACAAAAGTTTTCAAATTAGTTTTGGTGATAGTTTTAAGAAATAAAATTTTAATCCCATTTAAATCCAACTAGTACAAGAAGATATTGTTTTTCCACGGTTCTTTAAAGCTTTTGTTGCTGAAAGCAGTTCTCAATCTACACACGGCTTTCTTAGTTTTAGCGTCTTTCAATTAACCTATTGTCATCGCTAGCAATTGTTCTTCTAAATATGGCCTTTTCTTTGTCAAACAAGCAGAAAGTAAGGCTTCCTAACATTCTTTTCTTTTATTGTTTACTGTTTAATTATATATGGCAGCTAAAAACGTGATCAATATGTCGCATTAAAATGTCCAGTATGAAGAATTTTGAGGTGATAAAAGAATTGAATGATCACAGAAAATGTTTGTAAAGTTTCAGTGGGAGCAAGCAACCTCACCAAATGTAGTTGCAGAGAGAAACTGTTCAGTTCGTACCAGGTGAGTCATTGTAGCCATCAAGAAGTGAAGAGAAATACCCGAAGAATTCGCTATGTCTTCACTCAAGACGGAGCTTCCGCATATATGGTCAATTTGGCGCAGAACTGGGGCAAGAGACATTTCCGTGAATTTTTTGAGAATCCTCCATCATTGACGTTAATACTTTAGTCTTTGCGATATGGCTCAAATTTGAAAGTGGTGTTTTACGCATCTCATACTAAAGTGTGATAAATCTGAAAAAGCTCTTCAGCTGTCCTAGTACAATATGAACGAAGAGGTGGTGAAGAATTCATACACTTCAGTTAAGAAGAGAGTAAGGGCTATACAGAAAACAAAAGATGGTCATTTTGAATTGTCAATATAAAATGTAAAACATTGTCAAATAATTTAACAATTAGCCTGTAAAATTTGCTTAACCATAACCTAACCTTTTTCTATATTTTACGATAAAACGAATAATGGGTAAATACATATGCGAGACTTGTTACATTTGACTGATTACACAAGGAAAAATCAGAGGAAAATTTAATGTCACTTCAAAGATTTCCCTTATATTGTGAATTTGATGTTGGGAACTTTTGAATCATCACTCACTATATATTAACGTCAAACACTTTTTACTTCAGTTCGACTTTTATTTGTTTACTTGTTATTTGTCAGCCTTTTCTTTAGATACCTCGTATGTATCTATTTACAACGCCCTCCCGCTCCCCACCTTCCACTTGACTGTGCCATCTTAACAAATGAGTGACATAGCTCACATTGAATTGCGAGGAATTAGGTTTGATTTACTGCGAACAAACGTCAGTCAGTAGGGAGAGCATCTGGCAATGTAAGCCATGTTATTTCGAAATGAAGACGAAAGAAGCAACAAAAAGAAAAAAAACGAAAAAGTAATATAAATTAAAAAAAAAAAAACATTATCAGAGTCGCTGTGTTATGTCATTCTTTTATATCGGAAACCTTTCCCAAAATTTTGTCGTTTTATCACACCTCTCTTTTTTCTCTCTCTCTCCCATTCTCTCTCTCACCCAATCACAAACAGTCACTCGCTTCTCGCTTGTGTGTATGTGTGAGTGCGGGTGTATTGTTGTGTGTACGTGTATGTGTGTGTGTGTGTATGTGTGTGTACGCGCACACGCGCACGCAATTTGCTATGCGTGGCTGTTTGGGGTATTCTAGAAGACGATTAGAACTATATAGGGATTTTAAAGTTTGACTTCTGCTATACTAAAATTAACTTAGTACGCACGCACACGCGCGCACACACACACACACACGCACACACACACTTATACAGACACACACACACAAGCAAGCAAACAAACGCCAAACAGATATATTTATATCCTGAATGCATGTACTTAGCAGAGCACAAAGCTTTGGGACTTGATTCTCAATAGTTGTCTGAAAATGATTGACTTGTGACTGTCTAAATTCTATGTTCTTACCACCAATATAAGAATTTCTCATAAAAGTATTTAGCATAGTGCCTGATCACTGAGGAGAGGTTATTTTATGTCACTAAATATTCCTATAATAGTAAAAGTTGTTTTACTTGTTTTTCGTCTAAGCTTTGGTTTTTCTGGTCTTTTTAGTTATTTTTTCTGCCTTTCCAATGTCGAACAATGTATTTATTTTCCTCTTCAAAAACTTTACTGTCTTATATTCTTCTTTGACGTGGATCCTTGTTAATCATAAATTCATGATGGTTGGTGAGTTCAATACGGAAGGTATATTATTCTATGACTACTTCTGATATGTTTGGAAACGTAGAATGACAATGGACTTCTACAGATCCTCTCATTAAAATATATATATATATATATATATATATATATATATAAGTGTGTATGTGCACACACACACACACACACACACACACACACACAGATAGATAGATAGATAGATAGATAGATAGATTGAACAAAACCAGAGCTTTGTAGACTTTTACCTTGTATATTTCCTAAAGATCTTATCTATCGAGACGTTTAGTCTGACGTTTTTTATATCTTTTTATCTATGTCGAATTTATGTCTTACCGAAGACCGATCAAACAGTAGATGGTTGGTAGACTGAGATATGGATTGATTGATAGTTCTACTGGTATGATAAATAATGGAGGATTACAATTCTCTTCAAGATGATTTCTTTGTAAATTTGAGTGTTTTAAATTACAGCGACGATTATTTACAATCAGGGATTCTTTGTGACTACTTGTTCCATAGATTTCTTGTTGGCCTGAAAGCAAGTGACATTGAACAGACATGAACGAGAATACACGTTGTCCTCATTATCAAACTCTTCAGTTTTATCCAGTGTTTATTGTCACGTCTCATGACTACGGTTCCTACTTAAGTTATCAAAAATGAAAAAAAGTAAAATAGAAATAAACTAATAAATTCAAAATAAAATAAATAACCGTGAATTGCTATTTTTTTCTAAAATTGCATTGTGCCTAATCAGATTTGGAATGTATGCTTCCGCCACCCAGAGATACGAAGGTCTTCTGACAGAAAGAAAGAAAGAACACTGGATTCTTTTGCACACATCCGTTACATTCATAGTGGTATAAATGATAAAAAAGTAGAAAATAGTACTCTTTCTGTTTTCTAGCCCTGAAAAATAAACAAATAGAAAAAGAAATAGAAAAAACCACCCAGGATCACTTCTTGTCTACATTCCTGCCCAGTAAGAATATATTAATACATTCCATGGAGTCTATTTCTCGTGAGTTCTTTTACGTTAAATCAACGCCATCCATGCTGTTCCTGTTACTGTTGGTGATATTGTTGTTACTATTGTTTTGGTGATTTGTCTCTGTTTTTCTTTGTGTGTGCGTGCGTGTGTGTGTGTGTGTGTGTATGTGTGCGTGTGTGTGTGTGTTTTTTTTTTTTTTTTTTTGCTACTTCTATTGTTGAGTCTTCTTTCATAACGATGACGATGACAACAATAATGGTAGAGATGATGGCGGCAGTGACCGACAGGATGGTGATGTCGTTGTTGTTGACGGCCATGACACTTTTCAACTGTGCCTAGTTTCGTATTTTTTTTTTTTTTTTTTTTACATACAACGAATGTCAGCTCCGTGCGATAATATAGAGAAAAGAGAAAAGAATCTAGAAAGGAAAGAAAAATTGGGCTTCTTCTATGAATTTTAAACACTGACCGCATTTTCCTGTCATTCTCTGCTTTTTTCAGTTTTAGTCATTTGTTTATTCTTTAAACTTTTATAGAATATCAGATAGAAAAATGGACCGCAGAAAAAGAATCTATATATATGTATCTGCTGAGTTTGTTTATGTGTATTTGCGTATTCATGTTAGGAAAAAGTTGTCTGATTATTAAACGTAATAATTTTATCTCTCTCTCTCACTCTCTCTCTCTCCCTCTCTCTCTCTCTCTCTCTCTCTCTATATATATATATATATATATATATATATATATAGAGAGAGAGAGAGAGAGAGAGAGACTCTGAGGTTAACACTCAGCAACGACAGACGGTTTCATACTTGAAAGCAATCCTCAGGTCTGAAATATAGCATAAATAGCATACCATAAAACAATAATTTTATCATACATATCTGTGTGTGTGGGCTTACATATATATATATATATATATATATATATATATATATATATATATATATATATATGTATGTATGTATGTATATATGTGTGTGTGTGCGTACGTGCGTGTGTAACAAGCACAAGAGCACAGATGATCACGATTCTATGTATAATTATTTTGCTTTACCTTCCGTACACAAATGTTTTCTCTTTTTTTGTTTCTCTCTCACTCTCTCTTTCTTACAGATTGCTTCAGTGTATATAGTGTTTTGTCTCACACTGTGTTTCTTTATTTATATATATATTTTTATTTTCTGTTCATGAATATTTAAATTTAATTTAATGTTTCTGTATGTGTGTGTGTGTTAATATCTATTTAATTAAGCCAATCATAACACAATCTAAAAGCAGTGATATAATCAGTGAGCAGTGAAGTTGAGAACAATGATTTACCTGTGTTTCTAATAACTTAATAACTATCACTTTGTGTAAATGAATCTCATATTGTTACTCACTTATTCTTTTGAAGACGAAAGAATTCTTTAAGGTGCGTCTGGAAAACCTTCTTCATCTTTAAGTACATATGGTCAACAAGAATCATTTCTTTTATCAGCTTCATATGAAGATTGCCTTAACGTCCTTGGTGACGCCTTGTTTCCTACTCAACAATAGATGATGGCATATCCTAAGTGAATAACCACTTAATCACATGGGGCGATAGTCACTTTGAGAAGACAATTTCAGCTTTTGACTTTCATTCCCGACTAATCTGATTTTTATGATAATAAATAGAAAAGTTATAGGAAAGAAAATACATAGAGAGTTCTGTCCTGTATGGATTGCATATGCCTATGAGGTCGCCGTATCTACTGACAATGAAATAGATGCCAACCGAAACGAACTAAATTCAGATTTGGCTACCAAGTCAGCAAGCTGAGTGAATTTCGAATATCTCAAATTATTTCGGTTTCTTTGTGATGCACGTGCGACCGTTTACTTTTTTTTTTTTTTACTTTTACGTTCATGTCTTGCTTAATGTTTTTACCCCACATCTATATCCTGAATTTCAAACATACAAGATTTACTTCTGTCGAGTTGATCACTTTTACTAACCTCAGAAAATAAATCATGTAAAATGAAAGGCGAATAATACAGACAGCCGTTCGTTCGCTGTAACAATTTTACTATTTCGATTTGTTTTAAAGCCTCTTTCTAGTGCAAATTCATATCACAATATTATTGACGATATTCAGTCACCCCCCCCACGAGGGTGTCATGTGGCATAAGGCCTTTTTAACGTGGGTATTCCGAGCCCGTGGGCTCGGCCAAAAATATGCCCATTGAACCCGTATAAACGGGTTCAGGGCCGGTCTAACTCCCCGAAGGAGCCTCTGCCCTTCGGCGTAGCCTCCGCCCTTCGGCGTAGCCTCCGCCCTTCGGCGTAGCCTCCGCCCTTCGGCGTAGCCTCCGCCCTTCGGCGTAGCCTCCTTTGGGTTCCTCCCGTCCGTAGGTTGAGAGTACAACCGTGCAGTCGTTCAAAAGTTGAGCGACTGACCCCAATATTATTAACTGATACAGTCTTCGATCACAAAATCAAACATAAAAATGTAGATTTCGATTATAATTAAATTCAGAATCTCGTCTTTTATGGACGTCACTTTAGTCATTTCGATCCCAGAAGTTTGGAGCAATAAGCGGAAAATAAATCTGTAGCTCTCTGCATTTGGTTTACTCCCTGATAATGCTAGCTTCAAGTTACATTTTTATGATTAAAAAACTATGCATCATTAATAGTATTATTTTGAGATTAGTTTTATTCCTTCTTATGCTTCATGTTTCTATTAAAACTTTCTATGTACATCACGAAATCGAAAAAAACGAAATAATAATCTGTATATTAGCAGCAGCTATATTCTTCATACATGTTTGCAAAATTAATAAAAACTAATTTTATTAAGAGTAAGTGAAGTAGAATTTTTCTCTCTTCTGAACAATAATGTTTACACCATGTGAGAACGTATGGTATTAAAAACATTTAGTGATGCAACTTTGCAAGCAAACGATCACTTAAAGATAGAAATTAAAAACTAGAGTTTGTGTTTTTCCTTTGCACTATAGGAATAAGTCGCTGAAAATTCCCTGAAATCTGTACCGTTACTAAATTACCAGAAGCTATTTTTGTAAAAGCCTGTCGTAATAATTCATTTTGTAACAGATTTTGCTTTAGTGGTAGAAATATATCAGTTCAAAACAATATTTTAACTATGTGCCGGCCACGGATATCTCCCTTATTATTATTATTATTATTATTATTATTATTATTATTATTATTATTATTATTATTATTATCATTATTATTATCTCCTTTGATTTCTGATGTGTACTCATTTCTTTCCGGGTTAAAAATGGCATTATGGCGTTTTCAACTGGAAAAAAAAAATATATATATATACATAGACAAAACTCTCCGTAAGGTTTGGGCTGTACTCGTGAGAACAATGTTTTGTATTTCTTTAAGGCATGGGCTTCCAAGGATCCCTTCAGTTAGTCTACTGGAATCTTTTCCAAACATTCTGAGGGCTCCAACTACAGCGGGATTGCTGATGTTACTATGTGCCACACTTTTGTGATTTCGATTTCAAGGTCCTTGTATTATTATTATTATTATTATTATTATTATTATTATTATTATTATTATTATTATTTTCTTTGATTTGTGGCGCGTACTCCGGGTCCCGACCAAAGACATAATGTCAGAAATGGCATCGTGACATTTTTCACTGAGTAATTTTGAAAAAAAAAAACAGAAATATTTACATAGATAAAGCCCTTCCTAAGGTGTGGGCTGTACTCGTGAGAAAAAATTTGTTTTTGTATTTCATTAAGGCATGGAGGAATCCCTTCAATGTGTCTATTGGAATATTTTCCAACAAACCAATCCAAGGGCTCCAACTACAACAGGGATTCTTGATGTTCTCATGTGCCATTATTATTATTATTATTATTATTATTATTATTATTATTATTATTATATTTCAGTTCACTAGCAATTATCTCCGAATCATGCCTGCACTCTATAACTCTCATCAGACATCATACGTGTGTGCATGTGTTTGTTTTATATATAATTGTGTATATATGTATGTCTTTATATCGTCTGTACGTGTCCATATATGTTTATATACCTATGTGTGTGTGGTTATGTGCTAATATGCATGTGTAAGCGTACGTCTTTATATATGTATGTACGTATACGCACGAGTATTCATGTGTGTATTTGCATGTGTACACAATTAACAGGATAGTTTGAGTACTTTCTTCACAAAATGTCGATGTCCCTGTCATCAAAATTTGTTGACAATATAAATTAAAATCTTATTATTTTTAAATATATTTTTCTTCAGAAATATAATATTACATGCAATATTTGTCCCATAGGGGCAAAACTGACCATCTGAAAATATTTATAAACAGATATTTACATATTTACTGAGCTTAGTTGATACGAGGAAGTAACTGGGGCTTTCAGTAGGTAGAAGACACTACGTAACATAAATATTTTTTTTAGTCTTGCTCACCAATGCCCCACATATGTTTAACAATTTGATGCTAAAATTTATAGTCAACCTCAAAATAGATAAAACTTTGGTTAAAATCTGACTCGAGCAAAAAAATAAAAAATAAAAAATGTTCTTACTTTGCAAAAAGTACAAATGAACGATCATAACACATGAATATTCTGCACTGATTTAAGCTGATAACATTTTAATGGAGATCTCCTAGAATGTTTCATAAGTTATGCTGCTAAATTAACCTAATCTATTGTTCCGTTATCTTATAAATCAAAAGTTGACTTGTACTCTAAATGATAATTATATATTATTTCATTTAGAAATTTACACAACCTAGAGAATAAGTTAAAAATTAGAACAACAAATTTCCAGACAATAAAACATACTTTTCAAATTGATTAGGGAGAAATTGTATTTACCCTGTTCTGAATTAAATACAGAATTGTCTTTGTCAAATAGAACAAAAATTGTCTTTAATTGTCATGAACGTCAACAATTTTCGCAGTCAAAAAATCTTATGCTAAAACTAATTTTTATTCCTACTTGGAAGAATCTGATATTCGGAATGAAAACCTTATGTAAATATCTAATTCAAAGCTCATCTAAGGGGAAACGATAGAATATTGTAAGTTTCATATATTTAAAGCTCTTATAAAATGCATGTCAAATACAACTGGTATATAGTGACAAAGATTTGAAGTAAAGAAAAATAAATAAATCGTAAAGCTATACCTCGGTCACAATGCACGTCATTCTTTAAACTGGCGATTCAAATCGAGATTCAGTAAAATAAACTCAGATCAACTCATTCATTTGCGTACCAAGAAAACTTTAAATAATTTGCATTTAACATTTTCGTTGGAACATATTCTATTTTTAAGAGTGGTGAATATTTGAACTCAGTCGTATGCGAATTATTTTCTTTAAGAACTCCAGGAGACGCAAATCCCAAGCACAATTCTCCCGTTTCCAAATGTTTGTTTTCTGAAACATCAAAGGCATTTACCTATTTGTCTTTTTTTATTTTATTATTTTTTTTACTCTTAATTTTAATTAGTGTCTCTTCAACTCATCATCCATGAAAGATTAGCTACTAGGATAGGGAAGGACATTTCAATGGATGCTACATATTTATTGGTGGTACCTTAAATGTTTTAAAAGTTGAGGGTAATAAAAATAAGATGGAGTAAAGATTTTCCAAAATTAATATTGAAAACATCTTACGTCAGAATTTTAATGATTACACCATTAAACAGTCGTAATAAACAAGGAAAGAAACATTAAACAATAGAGTTGTAAGGTTCATTTAAACCCATACTTATCATAGGTTTTCTTACCGAAATGATGAAAAAATAAATATTTATTCTTCTTCAAGTTACTTTAAGGTCGGTGGAGTGAGATAGAGTTCTTTATTGTTCGACAAAGTAACTATTTAACATTTTGGTTACAAGAATCTTAATTATTGTAATAATTTGAACCCTTTTCGCAAGCAAAATATACATGTCAACTTTCAGACGATATTTCTACGAAGATTTAATGATTTTATTCTTAGAGCAAACGCATGGAAGAAATTAATTGCTTAAAAAGTGTTTCTATTGCATTTTTCTTCTCGTTCGCCATATAAATTTGGCTCTCTTATATATTTACAATGACACATGATTTATTAACTTTTTATGTGTAAACGGTACAGTATCCAGATGTAAGAATTCGCATATGGCGTTTGACTCCACCTCTTTCTTGGAGAATTACATATGTCTTGCAGATGTTCACATGTCATCACTTGTCCAACAAAAGAATCTATCTATCTATCTATCTATCTATCTATCTATCTATCTATCTATCTCACCTTGTTCATAGTTAAGTTTTTATAACTCCCTAACACTTTTCACACCTAAGTCTCTGAATTTCTTATTCTTCTCCTATGCATGTTTGGAATAGTGTAACGAAATCCGTTAATAAAGGATTTCTACTGATGGTGCTTATTCTGTCTTGTCACTACAATTGTTTAATTTGAATCGAATGAATATACATACATATGTGTAAAAATTATATAAAATATTTCTATAAAAAGTAAATATGAATAAAGATAAATGCAAAATTTTCCTTTACCGACACGTTTCATCCTCTGATGCTAAAGATAAGGATTTTATACAAATTTACAATTAGCTTGATAAAGACCATCAGGGGATGTAGACAACGCCCACATACTAGACAAGAGGTTTACTGGGTGGGGTTGTGTTGTGGAGTGATTTCGCAGTGGACGCTTGTATTTCTACTAAATCGGTCCTAAAATAGGTTCGATGTACAAAACGTTAGGAACTTGATATAATAGGTATTACGCAGAGTAATCCTGTTGTGGTCGCTGACTACTTTCGTATTCGACTAACTGTCGTCCGACATCGACTAGTATTTAGTCACCACCCACGAGGGTATCATGCGGCACAAGGCCAGTTTAACGTGGGATCTCCGAGCCCGTGGGCTCGGCCAAAACTATACCCTTTGAACCTGTATAAACGGGATCAGGGTCGGTTTACCTCCTCGAACGAGACTCTGCCCTTCGGCATAGCCTCGTTCGGCTTCCTCCCCGCTCGAAGGTGGAAAGTTCAACCGTTCAGCCGGTCGTCAGCGGACTAGTATTTAGTCACTACTCCCACGAGGGTATCATGTGGTACAAGGCCGGTTTAACGTGGGATCTCCGAGCCCGTGGGATCGGCCAAAAAATACCCTTTTGAACCCGTTCAACCCTTTGAACCCGTGAACAGAGAGTTCAACCGTTCAGCCGGTCGACTGAACGTCGTTTCTATTACTACTCCTACTTATATTAGGTGGGAGAGTCTATTAACTATAAAATAGGTGTGTTTCACCGTAACAGGTTGACGTAAGGGCGTTAGGAGAGGCGGTAAGAACAACGTATTATAAGAATATGTAGCATATATAGCGGCTGACCTTAGACTTGGAGAGGTTAATTTTGCAGTGGTTGGAGAAGCCCCCTCTCTGATGTCTGTTCCACAATGTGACAGTTATGGAGAAAAGTTATCTGAGTGGCACTTCCTCCTTATCAATGGAATATGAAGTGAATAAGGATGCTTTGATGCCGTGGACATGGCAGGCCTTAGCTTAGATGTGCTTTCCCAAAGCATATTTTATAAAGTTTTAGGAACATCTTAGATGTTTCATTCAATTTTAAACAACTATTCACTGTTTTTACGTGTATACTATTTAAGAATTATTAGCAGAAACTGATAATTTTACTAATTTTTATTTCGAAATCGAGTTGAATATGAAAAACATATTTAGCAACCCAAGTGAAACGCTCAAAATCGTTAATATAAGACGGTGTAAATGTCAAATCGGAAGCTAGAGTAGATGAAATTTATCATAATTCAACAATATGTGTCAAGCATGAATCAGGAATTATTTGCATAGTTTAAATAAGAACTTCTATTTCAAGGACAAAAAACTACGTTCATATTGAAATGTGACTTAGGAATATTTGAAGAGAAATGAAATACAAGCAAGAATTATACATAAACATGATGTGGAAATTTAAAGGAAATTAGTGAAGATGATTAAATGACCCATTAGAGTAGAAAATAACTTTTTTTTCTCTTAACATTAAAGGAGACTAGTGTTTTTCCTTCATGACATTCCTTACAGTCTCATTGTAATTCCGATGCAACAATCATAGAGCTGGGATAGGAAGTTATTCCACGTGCAATTTATTTTTCGTATATATCACCTTCCACTTGTCATTTTTCAAGGTAACAATCTCATAATATCGAGAAACTCATTGAAAAATTCATCGAAACAAATCCTTTTTTTAACTATGTGTGAAAAAATAGAGACATTTGAATAAAATAGTGTAGTTTCTCCCTTCGCTTGAATAACCGTAACTATTCAATGTGGCAGGTGGTATACAGATTGATGGAGATATTTTGTGAGTGACAACAACTGGGTTGTGTTTTCTTTAGACGAGGCTGCGTGGTATTTACGCAAGTCTACATCAACAAAACAAACAGCCTAGGATGAAAACTACGTATTGGAGTTACCAAAATCAAGCAAGTAACAAAAATTGAAATATCTTGCAAAATTTGGCACTCGCATGATATATTGTAGGGGTAAGGGGGATAGAGGAATGAAGTTAATAACAGACCTAACAAGTTTGCATTAATGGTTGACAGAACAGAGACTAGACGAGATAGTAAAAAGACATATCATATCAAGAGAGAAAAACGACGGGAATTTGAAGAGAATCATGAACACCTACGTCCCAAAGGAACACTGCACATAGAAAAAGGCATATCCCATACATTCTCTATGGGACTTGAATTTAGTAAGTGCGCTAGTCAGGAGGTACCTTGAAATGAATCGCATGTTCGTGGGACTATTTTCGTAATGCCAGCGCATGATATGAAATGCGTTATAATTCTAGAACATCAGCACCTGGAAATATGTGCAGATGTGCTGGAACAAGATCTGTGAATGTCACATCTGTTAAGATAGACACCTTGTGAACTCTAACAGAGCACACCCCACATCACTATAGCTAGTAAAAAACGTTGATGATAGGCTGAATCAGCCAGATGCAATCTCCTACGCACACGAATTCATCCGTTGCCGGAAGTGCTTGAAATATGATTCCTCTGACAAGCAACATCATTTTTCTTATATTCAATACTGATCTTTTCTGACACAGTTGGGGCGTTGTAATACATGCTGTGCTAACAATAATAAAAAATGTTGGTCGATGTTTGGTTGAGTGTTTCCTGTAGAGTGCATTGGTTAATAGGTTGAGAGATTTGATACAATATTCCAATTCATCGTTGGGTGGTTACTATTTTTGATAGTATCCGGTAATTCTGGTCTTGTATTACCTGTGGACGACTATAGTTTCCACATACCACTGATTTCTGTCTAGTATTCACATTGTATGTATTCCCTTTCTACTGCTGCTCTAAATCTCCCATAACAGTTCCATTCTCTGAGAGAGAGACCCATCTTTTTGAACTCTCACCAGTCATACCACAGTCAAGCGGTTTTCGGTCACGGTCACAGTGACATATTCACATCTACCTCATTACCTATTACGTCACAAATATGCTGAATAGTTTTCTACAACTGAGGGAGAGTAAATTGTTCAATGTACTGATGTCTGTAATTTTTGTCACTTCAATTTATCGATAAAATCGCTGAAAGTTGGCGAAAACCAAGAAATGTATTGATAATGAGTCTATGAATTCATAATATTTTATCAGATAAATGTTTTATAAACGTAATATTTGTGGACACATGTTGTGTGTTGTAACCAGCAATAGAAATATATAACTCGCAATTGATTAATTGATTCATTCATTGATTTTACAAACGTCTTTTTCGATTATTTAAAGCCAAAACATATTTTGAATTGTAAGATTAATTCCTTTTTTGAGTGTGACTACTGTATCAGCAATTTCTTTCAGAATTACAATGATTTTCCGGATACAAATGTCCTACTATTTAATAAATAGCTATAGGAGTAATAAATGTAACGAACCCGATTGAAATCCGAACTCGGCTATCCAATTACTCATTCCGAGCCACTATTCATTACACGATCCGCACATCCATGCACATCCATGCACATGCGCAAACTCTCAGTTGTATATAAAATTGATTTTATGTATACGATCCCATATATTTTGCACGCTCACTGATTTGTTTGTTAATATTTTAATGCATATTTAACAAAAATACCTGGCAGATTTATTTGTCTACACTGTAATCGTAATGCAATAAACGAGATGTATGCAAAACACATGGATATATCTTATGGTCATCTATGATGCTCTTTTGCATCGAAGTTCTGTGCAAAGTATTATCGCTAAGACCATTATAATAGTCCATGTAAACTCAGATACATCATTAGTCATTTAAGTGATGGGGTTCTGTCACGAAAAATTATCCGTAGGCCGGATAATTGAGTGGCTATTCAGGAAAAGTAAATTAATATCTATCTCTGTATCTACGTATGACTTTATATATCAGTTATCTAACTCGCTAAAACAAAGTGTTCTGATAATCGTGTTGGAATCCATAAATATCGAAATACAAACAAATACTTATTCTGCCCCAGTATATTTTTCGGTTTTATTATAAATCCTTCGAATAAGGCACTAACTACGAAAGCGTTTCAGTTGTAGTTCGGATAAAGAGAGTGTCGGGTAGTGTTTCAGTTGTAGACAGGAAGAAGAGAATTCAAATTCTGTCCGAGTCTGTTTTTGGTTCATTGGCGCCTGTTGCTTTTGAAAATCATGAATCCTGTTTTCATTGCGAAATATCTCATTAATATCATGGATCATTGGCAAGCCATGATGGTTGATATTCTCAAATATCTAACTTACCTGGGAGTTAATTGTAAAATGCAGTTACCATCATTATCATATTTGACAGTGACCACTCAAAAGTCGCTATGTAGTATCTTAAATATTTCCAATCTCTTTAAACAGATTGTCCAAATAAAGCGATTATCTTTAGCCACGCTGCAAATATGAATCAATTTTTTCTCTGATATAGCATCCAAAAATATTCGCTCTCTGACATGAATTGTGGACATTATTAAAATGACTGAATTCGAAGTAAGGAAAAAGAAATGGAAAGAAATGGTAAGAAGAAACAAAATCAATCTGACATTTTGTAGAATCATTTTTATTCTGCGAGAATTACCGTTAAGAACCAAACGATTCATGTTGAATACGCTAAACAATTTACGTATGTTATTTTTTCTTTCTTGGCCTTTCTTTTTATAATTTATCACTACCTCTTCCTATTAATCTCTCACTATCCATCACTCTGACAGCTACTCAACTTTTCTTTTTTGTCTTTCTTTTCCGCTCTGCCTCTACATCTATCATTTTTTTCACTTCTTTAACTATCGTTCACTTTCTCTTTCTCTTTGCTTTTCTTACTTTCTTTTTCTTTATGTTTCTTTCTTGAAATATTTTACTCCTTAAATAAAGTGAAACATCCCATATTTTTGCACGACAAACAAATAAGAAATTTTATCTTCTTTCACGCTTAAGTGAAAATGTTTTTACATATATTTAAGGTACTTCAATAATTATGGGTACCACTTTTACGGGTTCTTTTTTTGGTTGTTGTTTTTTTGTTTGTTTTTTTTAGTTTTCTACGGTCCTAATCTTTCCTCAACATTTTCTCTTTTAATTTTAATCTGTGGTCAGTATCAATATTCACAATCTGCAACAATTTGTTCTTTAGGCTTATGGTTTTTAACTATTACAACATGGTTTTAGCTTGAAATTTATTAACTCTAAGGGATAATCACAATTTACTTGACACGGGAAAATTAAATTTTACCAGTAGTATATTTCACTTGTAAGAAAATATATAAATTATGATATTGTTATTTTTATGATGATTTTCTGTCTTTTTTTATTACATTTTGTTATGAGGGATCAGATAGTGGTGCCTTAAGAACATATCAGAAAGCAGCAATTATGCCTTAAATTCATTGAGCTCATCTTGACTTACCTTTGAGACATTTCTTAATTTTCAATTCCACTTTAACAACGTACACATTTTTTAATTTACATTATTTTTACAAAACCGATTCTGTCTTGGAAATCAAATTATTTTATATGAACGTCGTTAAATAAAGCAACTGGGTAATTTTTATTTCTTCCTGTTGAACTTTTGAATCTTGTCAAAATTAGCGAACAAAATATTTCCATATCAAGAACAGCGGAGTCTATTATCTCCACTTCAAAAACTGCGAACCCAATTTCCCTACGTAAAGAATAGCAAACCATTGACAAAATATGTTCTATTTATTAAAAGCAACGTTGAAAATATAAATGAAATCGTTTATTGATAAAAGAACAATAACATATTATTCACTTTACATGAAAAAAAAACAATTAACTTAGTTATTGAAAGGATATTGTATGGTGATTGCATTACAAAACCTCAATATCCTGTTAACCGTATCTCGTTCCATAATAACCTGGTAGAAAATTGCGTCTGCATCCTCACATGTCCTTAATTTTATCGTCATGCTTTGCCCAGTATGAGAGTAACTGCACTTCGGCCAATTCATCAATGTATTACAAGATTCACATTTTAATTCTCGTCGAATAAGTGCTTTGTTCTTCATCCAGTCAATCACTGGTAAGCTATCTTCACCAAATAGTGGCTTCACAACCTACGTGAATGTAGATCTATCCATCTTGAAGGTTCCTGGATATCTGATTTAATAAATTAAAACCAGTATATAAAAACTGCTATTAACCTTAGAGTTACTTGTACTAAAATGTTAATGTCTAGAACAGGGAATCTCATGTAAAGAATAATGAATCCAATCAGCTTATTGTAAAGAATAGAAAACCCTGCAGTGAGTCGGTTCGCTCATCGTGACAAGATCCGAATTCTTTCTTATTTTCTCTTTGAATTTTGGTATTTTTTCTTATTTTTATCTTATAGGTTTTCCATCCAATTCATTTATTGCGTACAATGTTTTCTACATTCCTTGCTTTTTCTTACACTTCCTTTACTCCGATGTTATTATCTCTGTCGATTGCATCTTGTCTGCCTTACTCTCTGTCTTTTTATTCTTAAAATGTCATCTATGTTTTTTTTTTAATCTTCCTCTCATTTCATAGCCACTCTTTCACTTCCCGAACCCTTAGTCGTAATGCTACATTCTTTCTTTCTTTAAATTATTCTCGGCATGAAGCTCCAGTTCCCACTTTTTTTACCGATGATTCCACTCATATGACCATCACGTCACTAACCTTTTCTCCATCAGCCTTACCAATGAGTACTGTTCTTCGACCTTCTCATGATGTTAAGCAGCACACCAAATAACGCAATGTTGTCCTAAGCATTGAGACAGTCAGCCAGCAAGCGGAAAGAGGTTCCAATGGAACCGCTGCGTCGGCCATAAATCTTTTCGATAGTATCTAACCTTTTGCAGACGTCCGGCCTTCTTTCTTTTCATTATTTTTTGTTATTCTTGTTCATGTCTGTTTCTCTCGTCACATCTTTGATTCTTATCAGCTCTTCACCTTCCTTGTAAACTGTTGCCATTCAAAGCCAACCCTTAAAAACACTCCCATTTTTTTTCGCTCTATTCTTCACAGAACCCCCACCCCCACTAAATGGCTTCTCTAAACTTCCCCTTCATCAATCTCGCTCAGTGCTTGATTTTAGTCGTCACTGGTTTTACTGCATCCCTTTACTACTTTACTTTTCTTTGCTCGCCAAATATCCAAATTTGTCTCGCTCTCACACATTCGTCCAGCTTTTTGACTTTCCAGAATCACGCCTTATTACGATATTCACAAGCTTATCTACTACTTCCGTACTTTTTCTTGTTTTTAATGCACTCTAATACATACACACGCACACGCGCGCGCACACACACACACACATACACACACACACACACATATATATATATATATATATATATATATATATATATATATATATACAAATGAGAGAAAGTACAAATGGAGTAAAAATCCACAGTTTGTAGGATTTCCTTTTAAAAAAAGGGCTCAATACAAAGTAGAGCAAAATATTATTATTATATTTTTATTAAAAGAAATTATAATAAAAATATTTTAAATCGCTACACAAAAGCATTCATGTTTCATGTTTTAGGGAAATTTAAAAGCAAATCATTACAACTTTTACAAAAGCATATATATATATATATATATATATATATATATATATAATTTATTCAAAATTATATAATATACATACTATCAAATCACTACAAACATAGCCATTTTGTTTCAACACTTCTGGTGTCTTATCAAGTGATGACGTTGAAGAGTTTAAACAAAATGACTATTTTTCTACATTTGTAGTGATGTTATAACATGCTTATGTTATAATTTTTGAATAGATAATATTTGTTCTACTCTGTATTGTGCACTCTTTTAAGAATAGTATTTTTGGCTATTGGAATTTATTCCGTCTACACTAAT
This sequence comes from Acanthosepion lycidas, assembly GCA_963932145.1. Lineage (NCBI taxonomy): Eukaryota > Metazoa > Mollusca > Cephalopoda > Sepiida > Sepiidae > Acanthosepion > Acanthosepion lycidas. The sequence goes on from OZ010576.1 coordinate 137,199,252, forward strand.
CCTATACTTGGAGATATATATATATATATATATATATATATATATATATATATATATATATATATATATAGTAAAATTCCCAGATCAATTCTCTGGACAAGACAGAAGCGCCTATATTCTTAAATTTGGATTATTTTTTAATGTAACTATAACAACAAAGATATTTCGATTTCATTTTTTGCTTTGAAAAATCGGAAGACGAAACCAATCGGCAATTTTTTTTCCAATTGTCATTTTATACCATATATATATATACATATATATATATATATATATGTATATATATATATATATATATATATATATATATGTGTGTGTGTGTATACTATGTTTGTGTGCGCATGTGTGATTGTATACACATATGAGTATGTGTTAATTGACATCAAATACAGATCTAACATGGATTATATCCGACAAAATGATAGAAAACGAGAATTCCACAGTTACAAAAAGGTGACACTGTCGATGATCATACACACTTAAGATAACAAAAAAAACCCACTAATCCTACCCTCCAACACTCTATTCACATAATTTTAAAACAAACTTGCTATTCCTAGCGCTACAATCTTTATCATGACATCCAAGAAAATCAGACATATACTTAGAAAGAAAAATAGATCCAACATCACATCAGATGCAGGGATTTAAGATATAAAATTCCTGAAAATTAGGGAAAAAAAGCTACAGAGGCGAAATTACAAGCATCTACAGCCCTTTAAAATCGCCCGTAATACACAGAAACAAAACAGACCATAAGTCTATTTTATAAATGCTACCCTAATTAGAAAAGGACATAATTTACTGCGTAGTAAATACTTAGACGGAGTTCTGATAAATATTTTGCAATCCATAAACATACGTGAAACATATTTTATTATATCACCAACTTTTATAAAAGATGTATCTAATTTCAAGCACAACCGGAGTAATTTTAATTCTTTCGCTCTCACACAAACCATACTCCAATCTACAGACGGACAAATACCAGACACAGAAGAAAATGGTCACTAGATGATCAAACACACAGACACTTTCATACACATTATCAACTGAATCCCGTATAGACAAATTAGATTTATGTTAAATTCATAAAGGTTTCCTATTTGTTTCTTATAATATATATATATATATATATATATATATATATATATATATATATATATATATATATATATATATATATATATATATATATATATGTATATATATATATATATAGATAGATAGAAAGAAAGAAAGAGAACGAGAGAGAATATATATATATATATATATATATATATATATATATATATATATATATATATATATATATATATATATCTACTCTCTCTCTCTCTCTCTCTCTCGCTGATATAGCTATCTAATAAAAAGCGATAGCGATTAAAATACATTTAAAAAATCAAAAGATTTCAACTCAGCTTTAATTCCAAGCTAATAAATTAAATTTCATATTCCTAATAAACAAAATACTTATGTATTCATTTTTTGTATTTCAAACTGAATTTAACCTGATTGGAACATTTTGCATATATACTTAATCAGTAAAATATATAAATTCATTCATATTGACAAATCTGTTACTCTGTATAATACTCATTATTGAAAAAATCTTACAAAAATAAAATATACTTTTCTGAAGAGTTATTTTTTCCAAATATGATATATCGAATGGTAATTGCTGATTTGTGTGTTTTGCGTAAGTCATAAAGTCTAGGTTATTCGATCCAATTTGATAATGTTTTGTATCTATTATTTATTAATTTTTAATTGATTTGTTGTAATATTTATGATTCGGGAATTATGTTTTGTTCATCACTTTTTTCATGGTCATTTGTATCATTGAATAAAATTATTCATTTTTCGTTAAATCTATCTGTATGTCTCATAAGAATTACATCCCAAATATATTGTGTAAGCGCACTCATTTTAGAAGCTTCCAGTCATCAAGGATCATAAAACTTATCCCCTTTCCTAACAACATTACAAAATATACAATGTGGAAAAATTAAAAACAATTAATAATGAAAAAAAAGCAATAAAATTTATACAGTTAGATATATAGGATACCAAAATTGGAATTTAAATGTTGAACGACTTTGTATCATTAACGTTTCGATTGTAAACGGTGCTTATGGTATTTCTTTCACCAATTTTAATCTTTTTTATATTCAAGATTAGACATATGCTGTCAGAAAACCATTCATTTCTGGAATGAAATTTGTCACTATACAATTTTCCATCATTTTCATTAATATACATGCCAACTATGCTACATTTTATTATATCATTCAGTTTTGTTCTTCCAATGAACTGGTATTCAAAATTAAATTTTCAAGTTTTCTGTATATGCCTAGATTTATATGAGCAATACATATTGCGCCTATCAATCTATAATATATATCCTTACTAAGAATGTTGATCATAATTTATTGCTTGGATGCCAGAATTTATTATGAAAACAAAGTGCAATCAATCTTAACACTCATCTTAAAATTTTCTACTGTTTCGGTTTTAACATTACTTTCAGCCGATGTTACTGTTTTTTAAAGATCTTTACTTGAATACTGTTTTAACTTCTCACATACGAGGTGTGACAATTTCATTTCAGATTGATTGCAGCGTATCACTGGCGTAATGAATCAGGAAAACATTTCTAACCAAGCACGTCCGGCCATTTTCAAATATTTTTCTTTCTTGAGACACCATAGAAAAAGTTGTACGTGCACAGTTTATACTATTGGTAGAAAATGAGTCTAAGGAATCTATAGAAATGCATCAAGTTTTGTGCGAATATTACGAGCGAAACCTTAGTCCTATTAAAATGGTTGGTGTTGAATATGCTATGAAGAAACTGAATGTCATAAGCGCGGTTTGAGGAAAGGCAAGATGTGCACGATGGGGCAAAAAAGTAGACAACCAAAAACACATCGAAAAAAATGTAAATGTGGACAGAGTACGAACCTCGACACGCTCAGATCGAAGACTAAATGTGCGATTGAAAGCAAAAACACTGAATAGGGATAAGGAAACATTGTGACAGAATATATCATAAGATTTAGAAATGATAAAAAATAATCCTTAATGATTGTTCTGAGAATCTTGATAATTTAAATCCTAGAATGACACTTTGAAAGCCAAGTTTGTTCATCTATTGACTAATGGCTGTGGTCACCTTCAAAATAAGTACCTTTTAAACTAGAGACATTAGTGACAACGGAAGTAAAATTTGCTTTCAGTTGTCTATTCGGGGAATCAAATTGCTGCACTTCATGCATCCCTAACTAACATGTATGATAAACCACAAGTTTACATCGGCAGAAGCTGGAGATATTCCACTAATTTAGCATCTTTGAAACTTGCATTCTATGAAAGAGCGTTGGTATGCATGAGTAACATTTATGCTGTTGAGCATCTTGTTGGTGGACTGTGTCACTTAAATAACATTTTGTTCAAAACCGTACAATACTTCCTGAGTTTATCTTGATAACGTCATCTTCTTTGAAGAGACCAATAAAATGGACAGCACATGTAACTCGGAGAGAAATTAAAGACATACATAAGAGATGACATTTCACACTACTTCAAACAAAAAGTAAGGAAGAAAACCTCCATCAATACTGGAAAGAACTATAAAATCTACTGGGGTGGAGAAGAGAAAATAAAGACATAATCAATTTGTTGATATTGCACACTACATCAAATAAAATGTTAGGAAGGAAAATCTCCATGAACAGAGGAAAGAGCGATAAGAGCTAATGGACTTAATGAATCTATTTTCATGAAAAATTATTTTAACAGAAAGAATATATAAATTTCAACAGAAAGTAACACTTTCTGCCCGATCTCTGAATGCTGAATATTTCTTTAAGAAAATGGAAGCCATTCTTCAACCTCTTCCTTTTGAATTCTGGGTCATACTGGATAATAATTACCATGAAGGACCCAAGTGAAAGTTCAGCCAAAATCTGGTTATTCCAATGTAGGCCTACATTTGTCACTAAAAGAATATTTTAACAAATCAGCTTTCATATACTTCACCAACCTTACACGCTTTATTTTTATGATGTATATATACATGCTTCGTTTCTTTCGTGTCTTTAGACAATTCTTTTAATATACTTATTCCTTTTATTAGTTCATATGAATAAGACCAGTAACTTTAAACATTTTCTTCTGCATTAATCCACTTTTCTTGCTATACGCTTTTAATGTTTCTCCAATCATGTATTTGTGACTTGTTTAAAATCAGATTTTTTCTTGTTCTTATATTGCTAATGTTTTATGATTTTTATATATACCTTTTAAAATTACTGGCAATTTCCATCAACGAGTTCCCATCACCCAATGTCTTTAGAACATCTTATATATCTTTTGAGCTTGTTTTTCTTACATCTCAACATAACATTTACATATTTAAAATTAAAAAGTAAATATAAAAAAATTATATACATGTGTACGTGTCTGGGTACGAGTATGTATATATATATATATATATATATATATATATATATATATATATATATATATATATATGTGTGTGTGTGTGTGTATGTGTGTGTGTGTGTGTGTGTTTGTATATGTACATATATATGTAATAATAATAATAATAATATTAATACTACTACTAATAATAATAATAAATTTAATGGTCAGAGTTTAATTAGACCAGGAAAGAGTATTAAGTGATATCCTATTTTTTAAAACTTACATATATAAAATATATTTTCTGTTCCTACGCTATTTTTATAGATACAGTTTATTTAATTAAATACTCTGTTTGTAATTAAACAGTATTAATAACATTTATCGGCCTGAATGATCGATAAATTTCGTAGAAAATATTTGTTCTTCAACAGGAATCGAAACTACATTCCTATACGAAAATCTTCATTTGACCTGACGTATTGTATCATTCAGCAATAGGGAAGAGTCTGCTTAGTAAGTCCGAATTATTGTTCATAAACACAAAATTGTCGACGATTTTTCCCGATCGATCATTTCTGCTCAGGGTCGAAATTGTTTATAACCTTTTCGAAATTCATGTATGTATTTTTTCAACTACTTTGGGCCAACTCAGTGATTATCAAGAACTTTATGCTTGTCCATATGGGAGGTAAGTTTCCATTGACTGCATCATGTTATTTTATAGATAGCTGAAAGTTTGCATAAGTCAAACATGACGTCAAGTGTAACGATTAAAGGGAGTTACATAATCAAACAGGAATCTCGGACAGTTTATCCACAATTTCCATCCTGATATACAACATCGTATTCAAAAATACAATAAATATTAAATAAATAGACCTTGGCATTTAAATTTAATAACACACACACACACACATACACACACACATATATATATATATATATATATATATGTGTGTGTGTGTGAACTAAGTAATACTGTTAGTTTTTGACGCTACCAAGACGGAATTTGAATAATATATCTGTTTTTTGGTCTGGTAGAGTTTTAGTTTGGGAAGAAATCTTTTCAGCACCCTCCAGTATATTTCAGCTGTTCATGTCGCCTGTGATATGACGGTTAAGATTCATTAAACAAATACTTCGAAACATTCATCCATTCTAATGATTACAAATAAAGTGATACATCAAATTCTGACAGCAGGAAGAAAATAAAGCAATAATCCTGGTTATATTTTAACGTCGACTTCAATGAAATTCTGTCGACAAACTTTCGGCTTGTGTTACTGGCAAGTTATGTAATACGAATATTTATCTTTCAACGTTTTATGGAATCTTGGAGAACCACTTTAATTTTTGTATACAACTTCGAAGAAAGTAGTGGATACTAGATCATGTGTTAGTTTATTCTTAGATCTATTAAACCCAAGATATAGCCACGTATATGAGAGCCAATAATTATTCTATATTTCACACATCTGTTAATATTCTTGTATATTGAAATAGATACTGAAAGTTCCTGACCAATAAGCACTTCCAAATAAAAATTCTGATGTTTGGCAATTTGATTAGATTTTGGGAAATGGTTTTGGTTGAGAAACTTTCAGCACCTCTTGTACATAGCAATAGCAATATGAAAATCACAGGAGAAACAGAATATGCATCAAAATATTTACGAACATTACAAAGCCTACCTCTAAACTTAAATATCAAGTGAGGAGGAAGTCGAATGATGAAATTTATTAAAGTAGTCTGCTACAGAATACAAACATAAATTTCTCAATTTTATGAGTGAAATCTAAAATCAAATGTAGACCCCAAATCAGAGAGGACAGTCATGCGTAAATGTAATTTGGAACAAAACGGTCCTCCTGAAGATCATCACATATATAGTGGTATCTCAACTGTGTCCATTACGTTAAAAGTGTTCATGAATATTTTTTGTAATATACTTTTATCATTCTATGAAAGTCAACTTCTAACAACTCAGCTTGGAAGAGGTTGGCATATATGTCATTAGAAATCTACAATAAAACGATTATTTATCAAACAGAAAGTTTCACACTTGCTATGATGATCTCGCAGCAGCATATGACCACATCAATAAAAAAAAAATTCATTTTAACATTCATCAGAAACCATCTTCCAAGTTTTGACTCATTGACAGCTTTGATCTGATATTGAAACTTTATTGATCCACAAAGTCTTATATGTCTATTGAAAAACCCATAACCCGAATCATTTCAAACGACGTCAAGTGTCCGATAAAGAAGGAATGAGAGCTCTAATATGTTTAATTTCTTCCTAGACTCTGCTTTTGGCATCTACACATACAGATGAGAGGAAACAGGTCTGAAACTTTTAAGCATTCTGTACAGCATCCTAGTTGAATCTACTAATAGAAAGCACCGCTCTTTTTCTCCCTCCAGAGGTTACTGTACTGACGATGATTGCGGCTATATTGATGACATCATTTTTCTTGTTATAATAATGCTCTTGTGAAAGAGAATGAGAAGAATTTAGTGAGCAGAAAGAAGAATAAAAGAACTTGGTTCAGAAAGACAAACGATGGCCATTGACATTTACTTTTTTTTAAGTTTGTAGATGGCAAAGAAACAAGAATCCGGAAGAGATATCCACCGGAGAGAAGTTCGAGAAAATAAACTATTAGAATATAACTTATGGTTGCAATAAGCAAGTTCAACAGTGAAACGACACAGTCTGCTAGACACTCAAATAATACGCCTAAATTGATGCAGTCGAAGCACAAAAGAGGAAAGCTCATCAGAATAAATGCTATGAAAATATTTGTAAAAACGATACAGGGAAGTCATGTCAGTGAGGAAAGTGACTGAAGTTGAGATGCCAGATCAAGGACATTTATATTGTAGACGCTTCTTTAAATTTTGTCAAGAATGTCGAGATATAGAAACATATATATAGGAACATTAGACCAGTTATAGCAGCAATATTCTATGCACGGTTGAACGGTAGATTTATAAATGTGAAAATGGAAAAAATTTGTCTGACTCGACACAGTTAATCAAATTTCACAGAAATAGAAATTCAATATAATCACTTCACTGCATGTCGGGAAAACATGAGTCCAAAAAGGCGCAAATATCTGCGCCCTGAAGGTTGACATTACTTAAGAGAAACCTTTTCAAAACAGAAATTATTGAATTGGAATCAGACTAGTGGCGGCACAGACATTGAATCCGTAAAAAAAAATATCAGAATGTGGAATTAAGTAACTCTAAACACTTCGAATACCTGAACGTATGAATCAGTTAATAACAAATTTACTACTGAAATATGGTAATTTAATACAAGATAGGTTGCGCTTAGTGTATTTTTCCAACACTGTAAGAGCTTACAAAACTAAAGTCATATTTTTAGATAACCTCTTCATATCTAGACTTTCATAAAGATATCATACATGGAGACGAACAGAAATGTCGAAACTATCATCTGTTTCGAACCGTTTTCTCAACTAAAAGCTTAAAAATGGTTTCAAGTGAATAAACCATTATTATAATGGACTGGCGCAACAAAATTGTCAATAAAGATCTTTAGCAAATGACAAAATCCCCATTTGAAGGGTTAACAAAAAAAGGGTAGCAGATTTATCGTGAGGCAAAAATAAGGATCTAAATAAGTTGTTTTAGTTTTCACAGTAACTTAATCAAATAGTTGGCAAGAAAATAATACGAGAAAGAAATCTAACTTACCGCAGAAATTAAGAAAAAGATTTGATAAATTTTCAACCCCAGTAATATCATGTGTTCCATTAATAAATACCGAAAGTTTCCAACATGGAGACAACTAGTTTCACATGCATATATATATATATATATATATATATATATATATATATATATATATGTATGTATGTATGTATGTATGTATGTGTGTGTGTGTGTGTGTGTGTGTTTGTGTGTGGAGTGATTGTTTTATTTTTCTTTACCTCTTTGTCGATAAATATGGATTTTCGGACCCTTTGTATTTGTGTACACTCATATATTGCATAAAGTATTTAAATATTCAACACGCTTGCGGGTGCACGCGTACGCACACGCATACACACACACGCATGATTCATTTCCATAGAGCCTTGGCGGGTAAGTCGATTGGTTGACTAATCGATTCCGACCCTCACTCTGTTTTCACTCTGACAATGAAACACGAAAAAAAAAAAAAAAAGGGAAGCATTGTTTACGCTTTTTCTAAGTTCCTTAATATCAGAAAATCATGCATTTTCAGCTGGAATTTTCGCGGGTTTATTTCCCCCGGCTAGTTACACATTATCTAAGACACACACGCATACCCTTATATATATATATATATATATATATATATATATATATATATATATATATATATATATATATGAGTGACTCTCTCGTCGTGGACGACAATGAGGGTTCATTAAAATAAAAAAAAGTCGTTCATCTTCCATGGACACGCATGTATCTCCTAGAGTGGACAACAAGGACTGCTTTACTGAGTGCGACAAAGCTACAATGGTGCTTAAGGCTATCATTGATAGGACCAGCATGCTGTAAACTTGCATTAATATTTACACGCAGTTCATCCCGTTGTTCAAGTGTATATATATACGTGTTTGCATTTATGTTATTGGGTGTTTATCTATAAGTGTAAATATCTGCTTAGCCCAACCCAAAAATATGCCAAAAAATGTTGGATTTATCTCAGAACTTTATCTATAAGTGTAAATATCTGCTTAGCTCATCCCAAAAATGTCTCCCAAAATATTAGATTTACCTGAGAACTTTGCCCAAGAAATGATAGAACGTTAAGAATTCTCTAAGAATTTGTCCTAATTTTCCAGGGAATAAACTGAAATTGAGGAAAACCTAAAAGAAAAGAACTAAGTGAATCTATTGACAGAAGATGTCGTAAGGTTTATTGATAGGAAAAGGAATGCGACGAACTTAGGTCGAATTTCGGTTAAAACTATTTATGCCACTTCATATTGACTCGTTAGGAAACAACTTGGCACTGTTCTTTATTCCAAAATAGTTTTATAACAAATTATCATGATACTTTCATGCCACTTTTTTTGAAAAATGTAAATAACTTGTTTTCAGTTTAGCAAACCACTTCCCAATAAGCATTTTATTTTTACAGGCAGTGGTAATAAAATGCTGTTACCGCCATAATCGACTAGGGTCAATAAGGAAAAAGAATACTATCCATTTGGAAGAATATCATAAGGAATATTTTCTGTATGCGTACAACGACATATAGAGAGAAACAGAGGCAGGCAGAAAAAGCGATAAACAAGCAAAAAGAAGAGAGGGAGAAAGAAACAAAGAAAAAGAGAGAAAGAGTTAAGCAAATATAGAGTTAGATTAATAGAGAAAGACAGAGAAAGAGCGAGAAGTGAAGTAAAAGTGAAAGACATAAAGTGAAAGACAGAAAAAACAGATATTGAAGAAAGAAAGAAAGAAAGAAAGAAAGAAAGAAAGAAAGAAAGAAAGAGAGAAAGAAAGAAAGAAAGAAAGAAAGAAACAGTAGTTTATATTACATTATTCATCGGTTGTCATTATCCCTTCGAAACGCGACTGAAGATTCCACTTTGGAGTGGCAACTTTCCCTCCTGATTCCACGCTTCGATGGATTTCAATAGTTACTTACTTGAAAAGGAAAAGAAAAAGATATTTGCTAAAGAAATAGTGAATAAATATTTGGGATTTATTTCGGTTCAAGGCACAGGATTAAATAGAAAAAGAAGATTTTCATTTACAATAACGGCAAAAGTATGTATAGAATAAAACTCAAAGATTAAAATAATGATTTTTATTTATTTATTGTCATATGTTCTCTCATTTGATCCCTAAATTTATCATTCTCTTTTCTTTTATTAGTGATAATTATCTTCAATCACACTATTTGCATCAACTGGCTATAAGTCTTCTAGCACACGAGTTAGTCGTATTCCAATTCTTCCTCAGATTTCTAACCATTTTAACTTTTAATATCTGAATATATCTCTGAGATGAGGTATTATGATTATTTACATTATTCAGACTGCTTTCCTCATCTTCATTGTCATATTCACGTACGCTTCGACCATCTTCAGGTGATTGAAATTTTGAACCGAACCCTTTATGTAGATTGTTCTAGTTCCTCGTACCATGTCTCTTTCGGGTGCATCAGTTATTTCCCTTTAACTCAACTCTCCACGTTTGGCTCACGACGGCTGTGGGCTGGTATTAAACTCACAACATTTTTCTAGTCACTGGATCTAACAAACATTTTTATCCACTGGGCCATATGTCGTTGAGATAAAGACGTGAACTAAACTTGGAGAGTTGAGTAAAAGGAAATAAGTGAGACACCCAGAAGAGGCATGGCACGTGGAACTAGAACAATCTACATTGGTGGACGAAATAAAGGGTTCGATTCTAAATTCCAGTCACCTGAAGAAGACCGGAACGTACAACGGCCGAAACGTTGTGAATATGGCAATGAAGATGAGGATAACAGTCCGAACAATGTAAATAATGTAAGTAATTTTACGTTTCATTGTTTCTATGTTCGGGACCGTTTACAGCCCTCCATTGTTTATAATCATGGCTTTTTGTCTATACTAGAGCATCTCTGAGGTAAGAAGATGTTACTAATATGTTTTCTTTTTTTAATTATCCACCTCCACAGTCTGCTGAAACGGCCACATATACACGTTAATTGGTAAGATTCAGTCAACGTATTAGTGACTATGAAAGGCATTTAACACTCATTACCTTCATATATACATCCATCATCTTATAACTCGAATTGACATACTTCTTTGATATGGTTATTTTAAAAGTTTTTGTTGACTACATTGTTTTCGAGAAATATTTTTCTCTCGTAAGTCTACTGTTGACATTAGGCGTATAATCTCAATGGAAGATCCTAAAACACGAATAAAATTCAAGCATAATTTTGTTCTACACGTCCAGAGAACATACATAAAGTAATTATCTTACTATTAGTTTTGGGAGTAATAGAATCAGCCAGGTACAAAAAAAAAAAAAGATTTGATTTGATTTGAACACCGAGTGACATAGATATGATTGGAAGCTCGGCGTTCACAAAAGTCCAAGCATTTGAATATGCGTTTCCGTTTTATATTAAAATATTATCATTAATATTACCAGTATTATTGTAATAAATAATTAACAATTTGTCTACCAGATGTTGTAGTAGTTTTCTCACAGCAATAATAACAAAATCAGTGATAATGGAAAAATGATTTATATTTTGAAAAGTAATATAAAAGAAATCGAAAAAGGGGAAAAAAAAAACATTATTCAAAATTGGTTATCTCGACTCGTCAAGGTTTCCTAAGAACCGGCGCTGATGAGTGTCATCGAATGAAAGAATTCGACAATCAAGCAAAAATATATTTTGTGCCAATCGTCGAAAAAGAATAGAAAAGGAGGAGGGACAATAACAAAGGGAAAATATCGCTTCTCGTTGAATAACAGAAACATTGGAAGAAAACGTTTTTAAAAATGTGATAAACAACGCTTTTCACGCCTCTTTTAAAAAAATAAACTGAATAGGAAAACCAGAAAGAAAAATTATCAAATTTCTTAACATTTCATTAAAAAAAAAAATAATAATTTATACATACTGTGACTTTATAAATATATATATATATATAGTCACCCACAGACACACAGTTTCGCCGTATCACAGCTTATCAGTGTGGCTAGACGTCCGGTTGCCTCTAGCTAGGAGCGAAACCCAAATGAATTGGCAACAGTCGGGATTCTTCCACTAAGCCGTTGGCGCACGGCAGTTAGGAAGGTGAATTTAAGCGTATTTATTTTTAGATAAACATACAGTGACTGAGAGAATTCGATTCGATTTACTGAAGAGTCTTATGTACTATAATCGTTATTTTTAGTGGGGACACGCGTTTGACTTGTTATTACTGATTTTTTTTATTTTATTAAATAGCGAAATTAAAAACGACCAGCTTAAATTGAGAGATCCTTAATTAAATAAAAAATAGGGACACAAATACATGTACAAACTAAAAATAAAGTTTGTATTAATAAGAAATAATGTTGGATAAAAATATCATTATATATATATATATATATATATATATATATATATATATATATATATAAATATATATATATATATATATATATATATATATATATATATTCAGAGAAAGAGAGAGAGTGAGAAAGAGAGATAGTCGACATTGATGTCAACACCAGTGACAGTCTGCTTTATGCACGAACACAATATTTAGGCCATCAATGCATTCAAGCATGAAACAGACTGTCGACACTCGCTGTTAACCTCAGTGTGTACATTTATATTTCCATACTCTCTATCCCTTAGATTGAGCCCTATTACCCATAAATATGACACACCGTAAAACTATATTTGATTACTTGTGTGTGTGTCTGCGTGCTCGTGTGTAATATGATAATTCGTCAACAGAAAGTTACTCCTTTTTCAATAATAATTTATTTTTTAATTCCTTGCCATTTTAAATTGCAACAGTTTCCTTTTCTTTATCATCTGTGAATCTTCATACATTCTTTAGCATGATATTGGCGGGATTTACCATTTCCTGTTTTTCTACTTTTTTATTCTCTCTCTGAGTGTGTCTGCCAACTAATACTAGCGAGCACAGACTGACCTGCCATTAAACTCAAAGATGTGATAGGGAAGAAGTGAAGAACTCAATACTTTTTCAAATGCATTTGTGCGGAAGTGAACTCAAAAGACTGGACCGGAATTTGAAATTGGTTCGCTAAATTCGCTTTTCGTGCCGATATCAGCAATAAAACGTTTAGTTTTTGTGTTAACTTTTTAAAAATACGTTTTCAAAAAAAAATTATAATATTGAACTATAAGATGAATATTAAATTTTTTGAATTGTGACTTCCATATATATATATATATATATATATATATATATATATATATATATATATATATATATATATATTGCAGACACAGTTACAGATATAAGCACAAACACAAAGAATGAGAGAGACACAAACATACACGCACATATACAGGGGGAGAGAGACACGTACATACAAACGCAAAAGAAATGTGAGCTCAGCACACTCTCAATGGATGTTCTTATTTGTGAATCATTTTTTCTACGGATCAGACTGAAATCGTAGTGATATGCTGCATAACTACATTTTGATCTCACTGATATTTGATCAGGAGAGAAAAGGATTCACTAAGAAGAAAATGTAGTGAGAGTGTGCTGATCTCATAATTCAGGACTGTAAACCTAAGACTATACATAATATCACGGATCCTCAAAAGTGATAGCATCACAACGCGGTATACGGTCTAAAAGAGAATAACAAATGATTTACTCAGAATTGACAAATTTCAAATCCAACAGAAATTAATCGTTGGTAACTGCTTTAATACAAAAACACACAGTTTTGCTCTTTCATTCCAACCGGAAGATACCAACCTTAGCAAACAGAAATTAAAGGCTTTAATAAAAAGAAAAACAGTTTTGTTTTTCATTCTGACTTGAAAACACCAATCTAGAACACAAAGGCAAAACGCGTTCTCATTAAAAAAGCATTTCCACATTGTCTCATTCCTTTACACACACACACACGCACAGATACATACATATATATATATATATATATATATATACATAAACACACACACACACACACACATATATATATATATATATATATATATAACGATTGGAAATGAATAAAATTCGTGCGTGTTTGTACTCGCAGTTATAATTATATATATTTTAAAGCAATTTACCAATTGCGTATCTATGTGATATTTACTTATAAGTTAACATATATTATACACATAGGTGTTCATTGTTGTGTCTCTATGAAAGCTATTCCTATGTTTGTAACTAGCTGTAAATATTGACGCAGACAACGCAATATTAAGAAATTTAAAATATATTTAATCATGTTTTTTTAGGTAAATCTTTTTTTATAAGCAAAAGATTCTTTGTGTATAGAAGTTAGTTTATTATTAATTTTATTGTATTTGTAATTCTTTAGCACGGCCGGTTTTTCCTATCATGCCTTTTGAGAAGGCCTCCAGATATTCGGACATTCTTTTTGTTTCTTCTTCTTTTTCTTTTTTTTCTCTTTTTTATTTTTATTTACGCAGTTAAACAAGCAATTATATTTGATTATTGGCCGTTGTTAATTTTATTTTATGATTACTTTTTTCCTCCGACCTCTTTGATCCAAGCTTCTCAGCCAATTCGACAACTGAATGCAGAAAACGTAATTCATATTCTTCAGTTTTTCTTAAAATTATTAAAAAGAAATATTTTATAAAACAGACAAAAAAATCCTCTCGGCTCCATTGTGTTGCTTAGATGAATTGTATGGAATTAATTTGTCGTTTTTCGATGATACATTGATATTAAAACGTTATTTCTATTCGTACTAATATCTATGCTTTTCTTTTCTTGACGTATTTTACAATTTTTTTAAAAGTTGTAAATATTAAAAATAATAAATTATATTTACGTTACATTTTTTGAAAGAAGCCTATTACAACAATAAAAGGTTTTATTTTTACCACAAAAATGATTTAAATCCAATTTAAAACTGTTAGCGTTACTGTATAGACACGTATATTTTAGCATCTTTATCTATAGATATATGCGAAGGTGGATCAATAAATCCGCATCCAGAGACGTAGATATTAGCTGAAATTTTCACTGTACAATTTTCGATCTTTCTGATTAACATTTATCGTAGAATTAAGTGCATTTACATGAAGAGATTATGCTCAAAAGGAAATATTTTTAAGTAGAATAAATGATTGTTCATAATTAGGCTACGAACTTGTTGATTCAACCACTCATCTAGTTTGAAAGTTTTGTTCAAATTATTCAGTATTTCATGAATATTTTTCTGTTTATAGCGAATGTTATTGAATGTTTTTAAATATTAAATGTGTGAAAAATGTGTTTCTTTTTAAATTAAAAACAGAATCCACAGTTGATAATCAGTTTTGTTCTAGAAACTTTTACGCACAATTAGTTTTCATTTTCTTTAGTCCGCTGGAAGAAGAATAAATGTCAATTTTCTATATTTTCAGTTTTAATGTTTTCTTTATGACGTTGACAAAGATTCTGATATAACTTTGCAAAAGTTTAAGCAAAAAAGAATATAGAAGAAATGACAATAATATTATGCCTTCCATATTTGACTCCAAAAGATCCATATTTATTTCCGTACTTCCGTTTCTTCATACATGGCTTTTTTATTCTTTATCTGCTTAAAACAGTTAATGCTTATGCTAATCACAGTTCAATATATTTTAGACGTGCAAGTATATTTAGCTTTTTTCATAATCGTCAATCTGACATGGAAAAAAGAAATAGACAGCACTGTTTTCAAACAATTTCCTATATTCAACGATTTTAAAAAATTCAAGAATGTGTAATTTCCTATATTCAACGATTTTAAACAATTCAAGAATATGTAATTTCCTATATTCAACGATTTTAAACAATTCAAGAATATGTAATTGAATTCTTAAGCCTATATCATCATTTCCTCTTTATTTATTACATTTTCTGTCATGAGCTGCGCTACTAAACAGTATTTAAAACAGCAAATATTTTTCTAGTCATTTTCCTCATTTTAAAATCTAACATGACACAGATGTTTCAATAGATTATGTGTTAAAAGAGTGTATTTCAGTTAAGTGCTTGCCATATTAGCGTATTCTTTGCGGTATGGCCTTCTATTCACGAAGAAGTTACATTTCTTTAAATAACCGTCTGTGAATACTGAATGTGTCTCTCCTGCAGAAGATATATATATATATATATATATATATATATATGGGAAATATAGAAAAAAATGAACAAAAAAAGGATATGTGGACTCCCAGTATGGTATACAGCAGGTTCACATTCTTCAGGTGGTACTTATAGCGTTCTTATTTGCTCTATTAAACTATATATATATATATATATATATATATATATATATATATATATATATATATATATGTATGCATGTATATATATGTATATGTGAAATGTGTAAATATATATATATATATATATATATATATATATATATATATATATATATATATATATATATATATATGCAATTTTATCATATATATTATTTATATATTATATATGCGCGGTACTTACTGGTAAGCACTCAATATCATATTGAGTTGGATTGATTTGAGTTTGTTATTCTGGATTTCACGCTATTTCCAATCGTCAGACGAACTGATCATTTTTTTTAAATTGGGGATTTATATATGGTTGTATATTTAAAAACATAATCAGTTTGTCTGACGATCGCAAATAGCGGGAAACTCAGTGTTACAAACTCACATCAATCCAACTATATATATATATATATATATATATATATATATATATATATATATATATATATATATATATATATCAGGAATTAATTGATTTTATTTATTTGAAATTATTTGTTATTACTTTAAACAATATATTTTAGAGGATTTTTGTGTTTGAGTTGATGTGCTTTTTTTTTATTTGCATAAATTGCATCTACTACTGGCTTATGCTGTCAATAAAGGAAATATACCCTCCGACATGGTTCGGACCTGCTCCCATTTGTAAGTGAAAACAATATCTGATTGGTGTGTTTGGACAACTCGGCCAGAGAGAGCATCAAATGCAAGGAACTTTCAAGTATGGGTTTGCCGATACGGTCTTGTCGATAGCCCATGTCTGTTTCATATGTGCTAATATTATTTTCGTATCCGAAAAGTTATTTCTAAGGAATGAATACATTTTATTTTTAATACATTATTTTAGTTAAAATTATCTCATTGATACATGTGGTTGAGTAGACGCCCTATTTTTTTAATGACATCTACCAGCATGTGCATCAAGAACTCATAATAAGGATACTGTGCTCTTGCAACATTGCTCGAACGTGTGTCTCTCTTTGTAAGTGAAACTAGTGTCTGATCCATCGTGCTGAAGCCTACCCATTTGTGCCATTCACTGCAACATTTCCCGACCATTTCCTTTACATATTGCTTTCTTTGGTTGTTGACTATTTAAAAATTGACTTTCTTCTGGTTTCTCTACTCTAATAATTCATACGATGATGTCATTTTTTTTGTCATTTCGAGTTTTATCTGACACGTTTTGTTGCATTGCAACGGTAATCTTTTTCAGGTTTCTGCTTCACAAAGTTAGCTTTCGATTTAAGCGATAAACAAAGGTTTATGTCTTTTCTTTAGGGAATTATAGAATCACACAATTCATACGTGAAATCGAACGCTGACTCATTTCAACTTTGAAATGAACAAAAATACGCCTCTTTTCGAAACGTGACTTTCTCCCTCTATTTCTCTTACTCTACACACACACACACACACATATATATATATATATATATATACACTCTTTATCGATATAAAGACACACACAGAGACGCACACAGAGACGCACACACGCACACAGAGACGCACA
The DNA here is from genome assembly GCA_963932145.1 of Acanthosepion lycidas. Lineage (NCBI taxonomy): Eukaryota > Metazoa > Mollusca > Cephalopoda > Sepiida > Sepiidae > Acanthosepion > Acanthosepion lycidas. The sequence goes on from OZ010576.1 coordinate 137,217,187, forward strand.
CACGCACACAGAGACGCACACACACACACGCACACACACGCACATATATATCTTATAACTATAAACCAATAAACCTTCTTTGTATTTGAGTGGATATATTTGTTTATTGACAAAGAGTCAAATTAACGTTAAAGAAACTGTACCTTTTGGTCTGGGATCGATCCCACAGTCACTTTTCTGAGAAAATTCCGTTTAGACTGGCGTAATTTGCCGTCCTGTTACGAAGATCGTTTCAGCAAGACAAAACTCAAATACCGATTCTTTACAAATTTACATTTCTTGCAGGGATATATTCGTATCTAGTCCTGCAAATTTATATTATCGTATATGAAAATTAAACAATGTTTTTTCTCAATCCAACAATATCTCGTAACGCTATAAACTTTATTTCAGCGTCAATGAATATATATATATATATATATATATATATATATATATATATATATATATATATATATATATATATATATATATATATATATATACTTCATAAAAAATCAAAAACTAAACAAATTGCTATACTGTGTTATTTTTTTAGATCAATCAATTGTTTTTATGGATGGTTAATTATTTGTGTAATAACACTCACCACTTAAGTTGTGTAACTGAAAATCACCATGCAGTGTGGACTTTTATGTTAATACTGCTTCTCTCCATCTATCTATCTATCTGTCTATCTATCTATCTCGCTATATATATATATATATATATATATATATATATATATATATATATATATATATATATATATATATATAAGTGGACATTGAAATCAACACCCAGACTGTTTCATGCTTAAAGGCAATCTTCAGTCCGGATGAGTGCGTTTTATGAAACAGACTGTCGCCGTTTAATGTCGACGCCGTTTAGATTTACATACGTTCTGTCCCTGACATTGAGCTCTTTAACCCATAAATATAGAATATCTTCAAACTATATTTTTATTTTATATATATATATATATATATATATATATATATATTGTCATCCACAGACAGACTGTGGCTAGATGTCCTGTTGCCTCTAGCTAGGATCGAAACCCGACTAAACTGGCATCAGTCATAGATTCTACCCCTGTTTTGTAAACGTTAATTTGGTAGGTATAGGTATTTGAGCTGACATCCATGTTGCTTTTTGTTTACTTAAACAAAGAAATTAATATGCTTGTATTAATTAATTAATCAATATGCGCACCTCACGGTTTGTAATATTATATAATAAATGCGAATGTCAGTGTGTTACTGTGGCACAATTTTTCAACTTTACTGCGAGAGATAGCATACCATACGATTTTGGAATCAGGGTGATTCCATGAGAAAATTAAAATAATTCCGGGCCAGATCCGAACCCGCAATCCTGAAATTTTGGATTCTCAAGTTTTCATTACTGCGATTGTTTTCGGTGATTTTTGCGACGAATGTTTCGTATGATATCAATTTTTATAACTTGGAAAAATTTGGGAACAATTGAAATTAATTGCTTGTACTGAAAGTAACGACCTACGTACATCAAATTGTCTTTAAATTAATGCACTACTTAAATACAGCGATCAGTTTTGAATTTTGTCTTTTATTGTTGCCTATCGCACCTCCTCCCTAGGAGTTAGTTTAATGCCACTCGATAGGTTGGCTTTTAAGCTAGTTAAAACATATAAGCAGATCAGATTTAATTGGATTATGTAGCATAACAGGTACTTATTCTGATGCTGACATTGAGAAAGCAATTTAGATTTTTTAACAGAAGTATGTCCTACTGTCTTAATGTCATAAGATACATAAATTTTCCGCCAAAATCCAATAGTTGCTGAAGAAAATTGACGCATTGTAGAATTTACACCAACAGAACAGACGCAAAAAAATCTGAATTGCTTTCTAAGTGTAAGCATGAAAAGAAATGACAGAGAATATGCCTAGCTCCTGCTTAAATGTTTATGCAATCTTCAACGTTTGTTTACAATAATAAACAACCCAGTATGTATACGTCACACCTGTAAATCTAGGTGTCAAACAGGTGCCTTTATTATTATCGTTTGTATTCTGACTTTGTTTTTACTGATATTGTAGTAGCTTTATCATTTTGCCACTGAGCACTGTTTGTATACTGACGTTGCGTTATAGCAATTTCCTTATTATCAAATATAACATTACTTTGTTATTATTTATATTATTATAATTATTATTAGCAATAATTAGTTATTATTAGCAGTAATTAGTTATAATTATTATTAGCAGTAATTAATTATAATTATTATTAGCAGTAATTAGTTATAATTATTATTAGCAGTAATTAATTATTAATTACTAATTATTATTTGCAGTAGTACTAACAGTAATATAAGTATCGTCATGGGCATAAATATGTTATAACTAATTTTGCATATCAAAGAGTTTTGCCTGTTTTGATATGAATTTAACTGGTACTTTTAAAAAATGAAAAATGATGTAAATTAAAATTACCCTTACACACACGCACACACGTATATATTCTGCTTTTCTAATAAGCGTACTCAGATAAAAGTGTTAACATTAAAAATCCCTGTCTATCTTTCTCTATCTATATATATGTGTGTGTGCATTGGCGTGTGTGGTGTCATGCGTATAAACATTGCATATTATTTTCTTGATGTTTGACATAATGTTGGCAATACAATCTTTATATGAATGTTTTGTTTTTATGAAGCTGTTTCACATTTTCTGATATTTCTTATTTATTTTTCCGTTTAGGCAAACCGTCTGATTATTCTTACTCAAATTCCCAAGGAGCGGCCAATGGCGGGAACAGTGGACATGGAAATGGGGTGGGGAATGGACATGTGAATTCGGCCGGCAATGGAGTCCCTCAAAGCGGCAGTCCAGGGGTTGGCTGCGGTAGTGGAGCCGTCGGCAGTGTTGGGGCAGGCGGTCTCGGAGCCGGAGGTGGCAACAGTACTGGACGCACCAATTTCACCAACAAACAACTCACAGAACTAGAAAAGGAGTTCCATTTCAATAAATACCTGACACGGGCCCGTCGCATTGAAATTGCGGCTGCCCTCGGACTGAACGAGACCCAGGTGAAAATCTGGTTCCAAAATCGACGCATGAAACAGAAGAAACGACTGAAAGAAGCCCAAGGCACGCCGGGTGGAGGCAGTACAGGAAACCTTGAGAACTGTGCCTTGGTGTCTGATAGGCTGAGTGTACCTACAATGGCCTTGTGCAATGAAAGCCGATAGGTTGAACAAAGCAAATTCAGCCACCTTTGTATAAAGAGACAGATACAGTTTGTATTATTATGACAAACTGTTATTCGAAATAAGAACCTTATTAAATAATTTTGATTGTACTGATGAGGATAATAAAGCACAATGAGACGTGACTCTTAAAACATTGAAACGAGATTTGAACCGTGATTATTATGGTTGGAACCATAGAAACACAAAATAACCATAATGTGAACAAAAATATTGATAATAAATGCCATGAGAGGCAGTTGAAATTCAAAGCTCTCATTTGAAACTGTATTTATTTGTTATGCAAAGAAAAAGATGTATGAACAACGCCATAAAAGATTTAAAAAAAAAACGGAAGTGAATATCCGGAACGAAAGCGGACAAGCCCAAAAAAAGAAAAAAAAAAGTGAAAATCGATGTTTTTCGTGCAGTTTTTACCAAAATTATTTTTCTTGAAAGAAAAATAAAATAGATAAATGAAAACTGGTACGAAAAAAAAATGGGGAGGAATGGAGGAGGAAGCCGTTGTTTTTAATATTTGTAACTTCGGTTTCAATGATTATACATGCCTATAAATAAGTAAGCATTATAGATTCGTACATAACACACACAAACACACACACACAAACACAAGCACACACACAGAGAGGCGCGCGCGCGTGTGCCCGCGCCCCTCCGCGCCAACACATACACACACGTGCACATAATAGGGACACATATAAAATCACATGTACAGTCGCAAATCAACACGAATAGACATATACATTATCAATATCCAAAATTGCGCGCGTACACATACAGGCACTCATATATGCAAACTGTCTACCTAAGGATAATACATCACACATACACTCGCACACACACACACACATATAGATATATGTAGGGATAATGAAACGTCCTCTGTATGGTCCACTTCCCAAAAATGACCAGCCCACAGATTTTTTTTTTTAAATCCCTTCTTAGTAAATAAATTTCATCTTTCAATCGTATTACGGTTTCAGAATGTAATAACCCCTTTGTTCGAGATGCATTAAGTTGCTCAAATAACAAAATTGAAATTTATTTATCAAGAGCATAATTATCATTATTAGTAATGACCAAAAACAAACATTATAAAACTAATTTTTTTATTCTTTTCTTAAATAATATGCTATTTTGGACGAAGAAATGTTTTTCAACAATAGAACTGAAGCTCTATGTTCTTAAGGATTATGCAGTAATCTATGAAATATTCTTTTGTTTATCACGAGCTAAATTGTCTATGCAAAAAGGGGGAAACATTACGCCATAGACGTAGAGCGATTGGACGACAACACTATAACTCAGTCAAATAATCTCGTAAGATGAAACTTTTATATTCGATGTTATCGTTATAAAATATTCTCAAATGTTCATTCACTTAGATCCTTGCAACATTTTACGAGTAGAAAATATTAAAAAAATAAGCAAAGGATCCATTCATTATTAGAATTCATTTTGTCCAAAACCCGAAATTCTTTCTCCAAGGAATAAAAGAATTACGTCCATCGTGGAATTTTGGCATTGTTAATAAGGATAATTGCGCACTTAACAAATAAATCAATTTTGCTACACTTGAATAAGTTTATATTTTGGTTCCCCAGAATGTGATATTACTTTCCGAAATATCACATAACATTCCATCTCATCGTTTATTATATACGCAGATGTTTTACTCTGTCTTTTCTTTATATATGAATTGCAAATAACGCTAGAATTGTTTTGCGTTCATCTAGTAACAAATTGTTGCTATTCTAGGTGTTGTTAGGATTAACGTTCATATTATCTATATTTTATCATTCTGTTTTGGATTATGAGTTTTTTAACTTCTTTAAAAGAGACGGAAGGATGAGTTCCTCCTAGAGTTCGCAACATATCTAGAAAAATCCTAATGATTGCAGTATTTAAAATTTCATTTTAAATTATCAAACATTGCAAAAACCAAGTCAATTAACAAAATATTCCTCACAAGTATACCTAAACTTGCTGTAAGCAAATACCTACACACACAGCTAATACGTTTACGCTTAAAACTGGTCATTTAAAGAGATGTACTCAAACTGTTCAAATACAAGCTCAAGAAAAAGTTAAAATCCTGATAAGTTTTAAAAAATACACAATATTTCTGTTATTTCTACCTCGTTTGAATTATTATGTGTAGTCTGAGAAGATTCTCTTTTGTTTTGATCTTGATACTTGCACCTCGTAATCTGGAACCTGTATAGCATGTATGATGAAAATAGAAAAAGTAATGGACGACACTTTAGGATAATCAATCGGAGAATACAGCCAAAGAAAACTGAATAACATGAAATGTAATGCGATAATGAAATGAAAATTCGACACCACTGCGGAATGAGGGATAAAAACAACAATTTTAAGGCTATTAGCTGAGTTTTTTTTTGCGAAATCATAATTCATTTGATTAAAATTAAAAAAAAATAACCGAGCCAAATGCATTTGAATTCGTATCTCGCAGGAGGCTTATTCTTTAATACCAATCAGCATTCTTTAGTAACGATGCAAAACAACGGTTTGAAAGTTTGGATAAAAGGCAGCAAAAGACGAAAAATGAATAATAATTGGTTCTTCATGATTTCAGTCAAACTACAGAGTATTATTTATTGTCTTTTATTTACTAATCTTAGCTTAGTTTGACACAAGGTCATAATTATGGGGAATACAGTGATGATCAAATATCTTAATATATGCTGATAGATCAATTTTGATTTCTTATAAGATATACTAAAGTAGCATTTTGCATACATACGGATAATATTCAATAAAAGACAAGAAACAAATCGTGTGTAATTAATTGATGGTTTAGAGAATAGTTGGGATATTCTAAAAGAAAATTATATAAATATATTGATTGCAAAATTCTAAAAAATAAAGCGATATATAATGAAAGTTAAAGAAAATTATTTCTTGCAAATTTATAGAATTTCGCGCATATACATATATACACACTGGAGACAGACCTGTTCGGGCTTGAACGCAATGTTCATTCTTGAAGATTGCATTCAATTTATGCCGCAGACTGTCGCAAATCGGTGTTAACCTCAGTGAGAACTTTCATATTTTACATGCGCTCTGTCAATGATTTTCAGTACTTTACATATAAATATATTTAACCTTAAAACAAAGTTTGTATTATATATATATATATATATATATATATATATATATATATATATATATATAATATAATATAATATAATATAATATAATATAATATAATATAAGAGGGATTGTTGCGCAATGAACAAAAATATATATATATATATATATATATATATATATATATATATATATATTGAACAATAAAAAATGTTAAAAAATTAAAATCTTCATATATATATATATATATATATATATAGAGAGAGAGAGAGAGAGGGTGGGGAAGGTGAAGGAGTGAAGAATCATCGTTCAGACCTATTTTCTAATATTAATATTATAAATATTCAATGACCAAACATCGTAATACTAATCTTGAGAAGTGCATCATACAGAGAACCTTTCAGTATTCCTTTGTGCATGAATATATATATATATATATATATATATATATATATATATATATGGATGTGTGTGTGTGCACGCGCGCGCATGTATTGATTTAAATATACGCTCACAGAGCCAGTGATAGATATGCATAAAAGACTGTTCAGTTGTTTGTATTACACACACTCCCTTGTGTTTATATACTTCCCATATAATAATTGTTTTAAAATATATTGAAATGTAAAAGAAAAGAATATAGAAAGAATTGAGGAAGTAGGTTTGCAAAATATGTCATATTACTAGGTAATAATACGCAAACATGAATGCACACTTGAAGACACACACGCATGAATAATGTATCTGCAATAATTGCTCATTAATGCACGATATATTAAAGACAACTAAAAAGGATATTGATAGTTTCATTATTAATCTTTCTTTTTCTTTCTTACGAAACAATGCAAAATCACTTCTATAAAGTTCTGATCGTGTACTTTCAGCAACTGACTTGCAATTTTCAAGATACAACGTATTTTTGTAGATCAATATAGTACATAATAATAATTACGGAAAAGAACGAATTTATATTATCTCAATTCAGATATGATATAATAATGTCTATGCTTTATGAGGTCGTCATGTACAAAGCATAGCAAGTTGTTTTTTGTTTGTTTTTTGTTTTATTTAACAAAATTATTGTATACGTTTTTAACTATATTCAAAATTCAAGTAACTTTATTAAAGAATATCTTGATGAGGCTTTAAGATTTAATTTCAATGCAGATAACTTTTAGAATTTTCAATTGGTTTTGATTTTTTACTGTTAGCATGACACAATATGTCGAAAGTGTTTGGTATATTCTGCTGTGAGAATTATCATTATTGAATGGTCAAAGTTCACAAATATGTGTACGCATTGAAATTGTACAGGACAAATAGCAAGTTATTTTATACAACACGGTAGTGTATATTTAAATTTCTAATTAATCATTTTGTTCTTTATAATTAAGAGTCTGGAGTTATGTCACAAAGCCGATATCTTGAAATTGGCAAAAATTACAGACGATAACACCCGGATAGAAAAGTAAATTTCATTTTGGCGGGTTTCTAATTAAAAAAAAAAAACAAAAAAAAACGAACATGACTCTCTACAATTTTTTTTATTATTGCCTGTGAATTGTCAAGAATTCGTGGCAAAGGTACTAAATTGGTTCTAGGTTGCCTTCTCTTAGACTGGTTTCCACCCAAGGCTAGAGAGCCCAGTTTACCCTTCTATTTAACTTATAGATGTTATTTAGATTTTACTGCTCAAATCTATTCTAAGAAACACATAAACATTATTATGGAGAAAAAATTGCGTAATCACACACACACACAAGTAATATATTGTTGAATATATTTTAATCCTCATCGTTTGCTCTATTTCTTTGACCTTGTTTCAGACTAAATTACTTTTTGTAAAGTGTTTTTTTCGTCAGGTGTAGTGCAATGTTTGGCAAATTTGAACCGTAAATCAATTTGCTAATGAAGTTTAAGAAGTTGTATGACGTTACTTTTGAGTGTTTTAAGAGACTGTTATCGGACATCATTTCTTATGCAATGGATTCGATACTCATGGAGTGTTGGTCAATTATGGCCTTATGATAGAAAAATGCGTATCTTCGTATTTAATCATTTACAAGAGGGTACTCGAAATAAGAATTGTATTTTTGTACACTCATAATTCAAAAAAACAAGAATAAGAATTATGTTAAATATATAAAATTGCATTACGTCTAACTGGGCTAAAACAGGCATGAACTGGTTGCTCCCTCCTCCCTGCCTCAAATATTAAAAAACGAAAAAAAAAAAACAATGAATGGTAAATGAAGCAGGTATAAAAGGACCTTAAAAAATACAATAAAATCAATAAAATACAATGAAAATGAAAAAAAAAACAATTAAAAAATAATGTCTATAATTATTAACAACCATAAAAAGAGGACTTGTGTATACTGAAGCATGAATATTTTTTGTTAATTTTTTTCTCTTTCACTGAACAAAAATAAAAATAAAACGATAAACAATACGAAGAAATGAAAACGAGAATTTAAAACAAACAAAAGAAAACTCATAATTATTACAGACAGACAAAAACTGATTAAAAAATTGTTCTTATTTATTTTTTTCAAATTTGCTTTCATTGTCGATGGATGTTTGGGTTTCCTTTTGTTTTAAAGGGAGAAAATATTCTTTAAACCCCATAAAAAACACAAAACCAAAATGGCTTATTTTCGTTGTTTCTTACTTTGCTTGACTTGGTTATTATTATTATAAGTAATAGTAGTTAGAGAAAAAGGAGGTGAAGCAGTAACAGTTATAATAATAATTGGAGAGTTTACCAATGATTAATTACCCTCCCGTTACTTATGGTAAGTATTTGCAGGTAAGTATTTGCAGGTAAGTATTGCGAGATTCCAAACCACCGTCGATGACACATTTTATACTTTCCACACTTTTTGTTCTTTTGACGTCCATTTTTTTTAGCATAAATGCTCAATACCGTCTTCCGACCTTTGCTACTACAGTTCACGTGATCCCTAAGATTACAAAAGAAATAAACAAAGACAAAGATAAAATTAAAGGATTGTGTATAACAGAATATTTCATATGTCATGCCAAAACTTAATTTAAACAAAATATCATACGAAAACTTAACATTTAAAACAAAAGTTCTATAAAATCATTCTCAATATTTCCATCAAAAAATAATTATAATTTATATATGTACTAGACGTCGCATAAACCCGTCTTCTTCCTTGTAAAAGTAATTCATGATATAAAATGATGAAGTAACAATATTATGAATTTTCTTATTAATATACCTATTTTTGTTTGCATCTGAAATACAAGTTATTGTAATGATTATTATTACATACACATTACACAATATTACTTAGATCAATCGCAATAATAAATTAATAAATAGAAAGGTTTTCAGAATATGTGGAAAAAATTTAGAGTCCCTGATACACAGAACAACAACAACAACAACAACAACAAAAACAAATTTTTCAATATATTAATATTTTTATGATGACATTGAAATAAATTTTATAGTTTTAACAATTCATATATTGATTCTATGAATAACACGTAACTTTTCTATTAAGTGTAGGAAAAAGTTTACATTTTTTAGAATTGTATTACAAACTGATGTGCTACTAAAGACCTTTTAATTCAAGTAATAGTAAAACCCCGGAGGTGACGATTTATACCAGTTTTAGTATTTACCGTCTTATAATTTTCAAGGGTGAAGATTTTTAACTAAACAACCAACCAAACAAACAATAAAACTGCAATCATCAGCATATTTATTGAAATAAGTATGGTTGCTTCCTTTTTGTTCAATTCGTTTCATTTTTTCTTGGTAAATTCTTTTCAAAATAATAATGATATTTTATTATACATACTTGTTTCTTCCTTACATTTATTTCAAAATAGGTAACAGCGCAAACTTGTGTGTATCTATTTATTTACCATCAAGTCATGACACATTTTTTAGTCATACAGATGACGTTTTACAATGACACACCTCACCCATCAAGTAGTTGCCAAACATCCGAGAGTATATATGTATAAATATATGATGTGTTATGCATATTTAAATTTATTTAAGAATGATGTTATAATATATTATGCATGTTCATTATTTTTCGCATACATAATAGTTGATATATAATATGCAGTTCTTCGTTTATATATGCAGATTAACGAATGTATATTGAAAACAAATACTGAATTTCTTATTAAAAATATCTTAAAAACATAAAAACGGACTTAGCTCAAGAACCCTTGTCTAATTTTAATGAAATTTGGCACTACACTCGGCAGATGTTCATGGTATAATATGCTCCCAAATTAGTTGGCGTATTATTATGTATTTTTTTTTAAGTTGTAACTCAGGAATACGCATACATACATACATACATACAAAATTAGAATTTTATTAATATATAGGGTGAGGTAAATGCGTATGAACGTACGTGCTTACATCGATTATATATAAAAGATATTTTAGGGTAATTATTTCATAATGTAGTATTTTCAAATTTACTTTATTGCTATCTATAAACCGTCTTCGTTTGATTTGAACACCACGAGTCGTCATCGATTTCAGTGTTTGCTTCAGATAATAAAGTGGATAATGACAAATAAAATGACGTAAATCAGATGGCAAAATAATAGGGGATATTTTAGATGCCACCCAATAATAAAAGTGGAAAAATTTGAAACTATTTTTCTATGTCTAATTTTTTACACGCACACAAGTAAAATTGCTATTGTATGTGCCGTATCCCTTCAGGTGATCATGGATCTCCATTTCCTCTGCTCCCTTGTAGCTTTTAATATGGTTTTAATTTTTATTTTTCCCAGACCCTGTTCTGCCATTCACTTGCTTAAACCAGTTAACGTGTTGCTTTCTCTTGTCCTACTTCCACTCTATCCGCCCTGTGAGTAACAGATTTTCCAAGCCCTCCTTTCTCATTACCTTTCCTAGAAATTTCACCTGCTGCTTCCTTATGTTAATTATGTGCTTCCGTTTTGTTTGCATCCTCTCCAAAACCTCACAGTTGCTTACATGTTCGGTCCATGGTATCCTTAGCATCCTTCTGTAGAACCACACCTCTATCGCATCGAATCTCTTCTTCATCGATGAGGAGACCGTTCAACATTCGCTGCCGTAATATATCACGTATGCGCTTTTCTTTGTTACCAACGAAACTCTCCTTTCTACTAATACTCTGCGCAGCTTTTGGAATGTGCCTTTGGCCATCGCAATACGTCTTTGGATCGCAGCGTTGCACTTAACATCATCTGTCAGAACACTTCTCAGATATCTAAATTTCCGCACCTGCTTGATTTTAGTGTCCCCGACCTGTAAATCGTATTTCGGGGTAAATTTTCCCCCTTTTTTTTAAACCAATACACGGGATTAAAAAGCACAGGAAGACTTGTTTAAATTTAACATGTAGAATTCAAGACTCACCTTTGGACTACAGGTTATAATTCTCCGCTCGTTTATTTTTACTGTGGACCGTGGAAGAATCAAGACTATTTGAAATGGCATATTCCTTTACATAAGCAAAATATAAGTTAGGTAAACAGTTTCGGGAATCAAACACATGCAGCAGTTGAGATTTGTTTTTTTTAATTGGTCTCAAATATTTTTATACTGAAAAACATTAATCGAAAAATTATAAATAATTAGAACAGCTGGAAATTATATATCTATTCTGCTATAAACAAACACTTTACATAATTTACTGAGTAGGACTACAACACACACACACAAACATATGTATATAAACAACGGCTATATTTTTGGAATTATAAAATGCTCGTATCCTCCATGTTTACGTGTGTAGTTTAAGTCAATTTCAAATATGAACGCAATTTATTTATTTTTTTGATTAGAAGGGGGAAACAAGTCGCCAAGTTATTTATGCTTTATTATTTTTATTTAAGCTTTACACAGTACTGAGCACTTTTTCTGCACTTTCTTTATATTAGTTTGCATTGACTAACAATGAGTTTATATATATATATATATATATATATATATATATATATATATATATATATATATATATATATATATATATATATATATCAAACTCACTACTCGGTCGTAATAATTCTAGCGAGACAAGCTTCCTAACCATTACACCACATCGAGATTCCCTTTCTTAGACTGGTACATTCTGATGTATACATTTTCTCAAATTTTCGTTCATATACAACATATAGTTTTTGAAATGCTTCAAGCGGTTATAATTTTGAGACTGTGCTAAAGGATACTGAGTAAACTTTGAATTTCCTAACAAATTTCTGAAAAGCTGTGAACAGACTTGGCCACATATCGGAGTGGTGTCCTTAATGACTCTCAACGTCATAATGGTATACCACATCAGGTTGACAAGTTTAGTTCTGCGTTCAACAGAAGATCCTATAATTTCCGTGAAACTAAAGCATTCTAGTTATTCTCCGTCTTACTCTATATTTCCTTTGACAAAAGATAAACAAGACTAGTAAGTGGGCAAACCACAAAAAACTAAGAAATTTAAACGAAAAGAAAATCTGAAGCCACACCGATATTTGAACTAGCGGTTTTAAATTTGCTAAATATTTAAGAGTAGTTGGCATCTGATTGAAAATTAATTTTATCTAATTTTTCTCAAGATAAACTGCATGATTATTTTTACAATGGACATTTGTTATACGAGGTCTGTGTGAAAAGTAACTGAACTAGTATCACAAATAATTTCAATTCCAAGAAACAAACTACATGGTTTTCCCTTCAAAGTAACCCTCTCGAATTTTTCCATCCTTTACTCTCACGCTTCTCTGAACTGCTGGAATGATTCTTCTTGGATGCCCTTCAGCTACATCGTTACGCCTATCTTGATGGCCTCCACGTCTTCAAAGCGGGTCCTCCTGATGATCCCCTTGAGCTTGGTGAAAAGAAGAAAGTCATACGGAGCAAGATCTGGTGAATAGGGAGGTTGTTCCGGTACGGTGATGGTCTTCTCAGCCAGGAACTTCGGGTTGCTGAGGATGTTGCGAGCAGGTGTATTGTCGAGGTGAAGCAGCAACGATTTGTCTTTCCACAACTTTTGCATGCAAAAAAGAATGCAATGTTTGCAGAAAGCTAAGATTACAGTTATATACTCCCAAGATATCATGTTAGATGATAACACAATCCGATATTCCTCCTTCGCCAATAGTTCACAGAGTATACCTATCGCCGTTACTTTTCATGTAGACCTCGTATATCCACGTTGCCTTTTCAGCCTGTACCTTTTACCGGCTTTCAATGAAGGTCAAGTGAAAATAAGTCTATTCAATACTTCAACTTTCACTTCTGTTATTTATCTGATTTAATAATGATTTCAAATGCATTGTCACAATTTTTCTTGAGATTCCCAATTTCTCCGGTTTTCTCATTCGATGTATGCATTTTTTTATGTTTACTGATTTGTTCCCGATCTCTGGTTTAGATATTTTCCCTATTTTTCTTATTCTTTTAAATTTATTCTGTGATAAGTTGGATTAATGATATCCGCAAATTCTTTGACCATTTCATTGTTTATGATTATCTCGATCCGGTCTTCACTGATAGGTTATTGTTATTTTCAGGATTATCCTGCTTGTTTGTATGTAGATTTTTCTAAAGATTACTTTGAATTATCAGTGCCAGATCACCGATATTCTCGAGTAAGAAATCTACGTAATAATAATTAGTGAAAAGGAATCAGAATTAGGGACGGAGATGGTAAAATAGGGTGTAAAGAAGGAACCGTAAGAGATAATGAAACCAAAGCAAAAGGAAAACATATTTATATAGGGATATAAACGTATAAGGATTTCGGTATTTTGAAATTCTTTATGATAAAAGAGTAAGATAGAAAAGATTACATTTGCTTATTCCATATTTCTTTTTTGCGTATGACACTAATCTGTGTGTATTTAATATGGCCAGCGAAAATGATTCAAAGGGAGAATGAAAAGATAAAGAAAAAAGCAGATACCTATGAAAGGAGATAATGCTGTCAGTACCCGTAGAATTCCCACGGATTCAACTAGTTTGGATCATTTTATTTTTAGCGAATTTTACACAAGAGTTTTCTGCGTCAAATGATTATTAGTTTTCTCATTATTTCATTAGAAAATCTACATCATATTCATTGAATAGAATGTGAAAACACACTATCAATGGCTTGCGAGAGTAGCAATCAATTAATGGTAAGATGATTTCAAACGATACCGTTTCTGAAACACCTTCAGCGACTGTGCGTGGGGTTAATGAAGAGAAAAGAACTCGGTATAATATGTTTGAAAACTAATCTAACCACAGCAAGATGACAGTTATCAGCGAGTAATAGTTGCTTAGAATTAAAATTTTACTTCAGGTTCACTTTGCGCTAACAATGTTTAGAGAAAATATTCAATTTTCCTATCGCGTTTCTCGTAGATTTCGACATTATCATAACTAGGGGAAATCAATGTGCTCACTCCAAATATTGTTTCTTGTTAATGCGTAAATCGCTATTAGTTCCCCATTATTTTCAAAACAATTCTATTAATAATCCAAGAATGTTTTTTATGCGTATAACTGTTTACTAAGCTAAACTTAATCTGACTCAAAGCCACAAATGTCGAGCAATCAATCAGGAGAATGGAATTATCTACACCAACTCTAATAATCTACATGATTAATTTCATTAGCGTTGCGCCATGGCGAAATACTCATTATATACGCACTCACTTCGGAAAGATCAACCACCATCACTTGCCTCGCTGCATTTCTCCTTCACTGTATAAAATCTAATTTAATTTTTTGTCTTTAAATTGTAATACTAACTCAAAGAAAAGACATGAAAAATGGCCAGGTGCATGAAGGATACGACGATAAAACAGTTCGAAAAGGACACCTCACAACGTACAGAGTAATAAAACGGGAGAATGTCTGCACATGCATGCGCAGTAAGGGTCCCAATCGAAATATTTAACATTAAGTAATATTTTCCAGACAGACTGTGTCTTCACTAATTTTAGATTAATTTGGTCCAACGCAACAAATGTGATGTACTCAATTCTGTCTGAATTCATTTTACAGTAGTGATGGTTTACGAGTTTCACTTTTCAATTATTACTGTGAAGCACCTTTGTGTATGCTATAAAAGAGCTTTTCAGGATCTTAATGATTTCACGAATGCCTTTTAGCTATTTCGTACATTTCTTTTCATTGAATTTATGTTCTCACTTTAAAATGTTTTGTTTTGAAATTTTGTATTAAAGATGTCATAAAACTGGAAGTTATCAAATTCTAATATTTTTTGTTACTCTTTGGCTTTATTCCTGAGTCTGTCACTAGAAACAAAGCAATAAATTATGTAGGATTGATCACTGATGTCTGGCGGCCATTTTTCTGTCACGAACTGGGCGATTTTTTAGCAATCAGAAATTGAAATCAGCGACAATATTTTAGAATAAAAAATACAAACAAAAGAATGGTAAGGGTTGCAAATAAAATTGAAAAAGGTTTCTCCATTTCTGACATCAATTTCTGATCTATATACTTATTTCCAAACAGTTTGTTTTTCGACTGTTATCTTCAAATATTACTACTATTGATATTATTGCGAAATAGACTTAGAAAGATATGTTTGTAAACAAGGAAAATAACAACGACAAAATAGAAACTAAATAAAACAATAATTATAGCGGAGTGGCATTTAAAATATTATCTTCATTATTCTATTTATTTTATGAATTAGCGATTGATACGATTAATTGAAATCTGTATGTTTCGCATAGTTGCTTTTTCTTTAATTTTTTCTTTTTTGATATTGCATCCTGCTTCTATTCTACCCCTTCACCCACCGATTCCCGCGTCTGTCTCTCTTTTACTTTTTTCGTCACTTTATCTTCTGTATATTTCAACATATTTCTCTTTCTTTACATTGCTTGATACTTTTTCTCTCTCATTTTGCCTCATGTCTAGAAAATAGTTCCTCCCTATTTCTTTCTTTCTTCACACACATTTTAGGTTTTCGTCTTCTTTTCTTCTTCTTCTTCCACAAAACCCAAGAAAAAACTGAAACTACAGCAATTTGATGAAAGAGAAATTGATGGACGAACTGAATGTGGCCTGTTCATGGCGGATTCGGGAACTGCGAGGATGTTTTTTTTAGATTTCAGGTGTGTTGTTCCCACTAGCTATAACAATCAGACATCTGATAATAATTCGAGGTGGAGCTGAAAATGTTCTTCCCATGATCAAATAAGTAAGTATCAGAATATTTCGGAAGGTTTTCTTTTCAGCACCACCTCGTGATAGTAGACGATGAGAAGCTTAAGAGTGTGGTCTTTAAATGTATGCCATCGATTCTTTTCCACTCAGCATGAAATGTAAACTTGCAACAAAATATTGGTCAACAAAATAGTTAAGTAATTAGAATGGAATCTTTTTATGAATTTAATAGTGAAAATAAATTACTTAGGTATCAGCGTTATTTTCAGGAGTAATTGAAGTTGTGACTGTCTATATTTCTGAGATGAGGTATTATGTACATTATTTATATTATTCGGACTATTGTCCTCATCTTTGCCACCATATTTATTACAACGTTTCGGCCGTTCTTCAGGTGGGTGGAATGTCGAATTGAACCCCTTATTTCGCACACTAGACTGTTCTAGTTCTACGTGCCATGTTTAATGGATGTCAGTTATCAGTTATCTCCTTTTAATTTCCCTCTGAAAGTTCTCCACCGCCTTAACCGAGTATTTAACTCACGCACTTTGGGTACTATCGGTATATCTAACTATCGCCTTTATCCACTGTGCCATGTGTCCTTGAGGACATCTGTGTATGAATTTCTGGGTATTATAAAAATAATGTCTCAGCAACCACTTTTACCAGTGCTCATTTTGCATTTTTTGCTGTTATCATTGCGTGTTTTTACTAGAGCTCATATTGCAACTTTTTTTGTTATTATTGATTTTCTCTGGCACTACTTATTACTGGTTCCCATATTGTATTCATTTCTATGCTTGGTCGGCTCAGGAGATTTTTGTGACCTAGCATATGTGCTGATTCCTTAAGTTTACGACTTTTCCAATGATGTTCATTGTCTATGATTTCAACCTGATCCCACAGAGGGCGGTGATCTCCCTTCTCTCTCCATATGTGGTCACCCACACCTGAATTTTCCACTTCCCCTCGTGTTACAGCTTTCTGCTGTTCTTGACGCCTTACCTTAAGGGGGCGGCCTGTCTACCCTTTATATTTATATAATGTAAATAATGTAATTGAAATTGGATGTTTTAATATTACTATCATTTTTCTAATACTTTTTTTTATATATTATTAGACACTGATTAAATGGAAATTTTGTTCTCATGAAGGATTTTACAGTCACAACGTTTCCCTCGTTTGAATTTTAAGCTTTCTTCAGATGCCTATCGTATTCAGTATCACGCTCAGGATTTCAAACGGAACGCTTTATTTAATTCCGGAGGAAATTTATTCTCATTTTGCTGACTATGCTAAGGAATTTTGGCTAAATCTATGCTAACTTGTTCTCGTGAGGTTACATAACCTAAATGTAAGAATTCATTACCTTGACTGAATATACGGGCATCAGTAAACAGTAAAATCTAAAAACAACAGTTATAGTTTTGTAATATCAAAGCTTTAAACTAAGTATTTGTTCTTTCTTTATGAAAGGGCTTTTATGGTATTCATTTCTATTCACTTATTATTCTGTAGAAAATAAGTGATCACATTTTTTTTATGAATTTTCAAAGTGTCGTATTTGTTGGCTTTTGATGGAGATCAAGTGACAATAATTTTCTTAAATACCGTAGCATTCTTCTGAGCAATTTTCTGGGATGTGCTGTTGTCTTACTGGATCCAGTTTTTATTCGGATTTCTAATTCTTCTAGCATTTTGTAAAAGACTCCTCCGGATATATCCAAGGATCACTGTATTGAGAATTATCATTTTTCTATCAATCAATTTCTCCCGAATGATATGAATAAACAATAAAGCAATTGGAGCACTTTGACCCTGCAAGGCAGTCCAATTTCAATGTCGAGCACGTACCATTTATAAAATTACACTGAAATCAACACCTCTCGTTATGGCTACAAATAATCTACAATATGCCTACAAGAATAAAGAGCAATTTATTTGATTTTACTTTTGTTTCTTTTTATTGCAATTCTCAGGTCGTCATTCTAAAATAGTTAGCAAGCAGTGCTTATTGAAAAATTAAAAAAATAATCTTTTGCTTTATTATTATTATTGAATCAAATGGGAGGTTTGGAAATTCAAACGGATCATGGAAATTGGCGAGGAGACGAAAGCAAGGACCATACATATAGTCAAGAAGTAATGTATTTAAATTTTGTCGGCGATACATTGTCATTATTAATTTTAGACAAGTATTTTTTCCTCTTACTTTCAGTTGCTTTTTATATTTCATCCCCTATATAGTCATTTCATAATCTACACATACTGGAAATAGAGCGATGATTGTTCTAGATTACAATTACAATTGATTTCATTTCATCTTAACTTCTGGAATAAAAATATTGGCAACTAAAACTGTTTTTTTCTTTGATATTCTAATTAATGTTATATGTGAATATATATATATATATATATATATATATATATATATATATATATATATATATATATAAATGTGAATATATTATATGTGAATATATATATACATTATATGTTATATGTGAACATATATATATATATATATATATATATATGATAAAAATAGTATTATGGTATGGTATATATATATATATATATATATATATATATATACATAAATATATATATATATGGGTTAAAGTGCTCAATGTCAGGGATAGAGCGCATGTAAATATAAAAGTGGACATTGAAGTCAACACCCAGCGGCGACAGTCTGTTTCATTCTTAAACGCAATCTTCATGTCTGAAGATTGCATTTAAGCTTGAAACAGACTGTCACCGCTGGATCCACTCTGATACACACAGACACACACACACACACACACACACATATATATATATATATATATATATATATATATATATATATATATATATGTGTGTGTGTGTGTGTGTGTGTGTGTCTTTGTGTGTGCGTGCGTTTTATTTGTCATAAAAATATGGTCTGTTGCTTTATCATTATAGTGGTAAATTGGCTCGACTTGTACATGAACTACATAATAAATTATTGATATTTTGGCCATCAAATCGAATCATTTTCGCCTCATCTTACAAGTATCTGTAGCAAAGAATAACAAATGACTCATGGAAAAATAACTTTCTGAATATGAAGCCAGATATACATTGTTACAGATACACGCATATATATCGATATAAATCTATGCATTTCCATATGAGAAATAGTGAAGAGGCCCTACATGATACACGATCAAAAAATTGGCACAAATGATTTTCCCCGCTCAGAAAATATTCAAGATTGTCATTTCTCGTTGAATTATTCATGGGCAGTTGACAAGATTTCTTTTTCTTGAAAATTCTATCAGCTTTTCATTTTCTCTTTATTAAGGCGTTTTGCGTTTATTTCTTTCATTGTTTTTATCATTTCTCATGCCTTTTTAGTTTATTCATTTTATACTTTTCTTTCATTTCTTCTTTCTTTCTCTTGCTTCTTCTATTTTCTTCTTTCTTTTCATTCTTTCACTCGTTCTTTTTGTTTTTATGTTCCTTTCTTTCTTTCTTTCTTTCAGAAAAATGTAAGCGATTTTACTGATTTCCACTACCTTTGTTTCTATATTTTCTTTTATCTAAAATTCTATCTCTTATTAAACACCTCTCTCTTTCCCTTATTTCTTCAACTTTATTTTTTTAATTTTTTTTACTTCAAGAAACATGTTGTCTCTTATATTAAAATTGTAATCCAACTGGAATATACTTTCTGCACTTATTTTAAAATGATTCATATTTAATAAACTTAGCTTCGTACTACTCAAGATAAAATAGATATCATTGGACGTAGAGAACCTGTGTTTTCCTAATCATGCTCGTGACGAAACTATTTCTGCTAATTCATTATTATCATAATTACAAACAACATCAAAAATAAATCAATTTTAAATGAATATTTCTCTTTTTCTTACGTTCCACCATAATTTCACATTCTCTTATTCTCTATGTTACTCTTTTAATTTAAACACTTTATTTTCTGTTTCTTTTAAAAAATATTCTCTTATCTGATAAAAAAACTCAATATTTCTGCTACTCGAGAAATGACGTTGTTGTTTGATTATATAAATCTGCAAGGAAAAATAAAATAAAAAAATGAATACCAACTGAACAACAATAAATTTAGAAAAAGGTTCCAGAAAACTGTTCCCATACTATGCACAAATAACACGATCAGTAAAGTAAATTAGTATGGACATTAATAATTTCTTGGAGTTAACAGTGAAGAAACAATAATTTATAAGTTTTGGATTGTTAGATCATTATCCGTGAGAGGTTCAAAGTAGAGGTCAGGAGAAAAACGACCATAAAAGCAGATGCGGATGATGTTATATAGGGGAAAACGCTAGTTTCCACGGAGTAGGATTAGATTTTTCATAACACAACTTTCACGCGTCGAATGCAGGAGCGGGTACCGCCGAAAAATTGTGATAAAACAAAACAACGACAAAGAAATTTATTCCAGCCAAATCTCATTTGATTCTCTATATTTTCAAACTTGTGTCAGTCGACGTGAACAAAATTATTAATATCCATAATTAATTAACAGTAGCTGCCATCTAATGAATCTTAGTCTGCAAATCTCATTGGCGAAGTTTATTGAGAATTCCACAGATATAAGTGTCAGATATAGCTATTTGGGTTCTTGATATTGTAAATAATTTTGATCCTTTCTTAGTGTTTCACTGTTGTGATTTCCCTCTAAATTTTATTCAAATATCTATTTCACGTTTGTTCTAGAGCGAAGATAAGCAAGCTATCCTTAAAAGCCATTAGAAGAGAATTTAAATTATGCCTACATAGATGATATTTGTTCATTCTTCATGCTTGTATTATAACAACTATGAAGACATTTAACTGTTTTCATGTACAAATAAAGACATTTAAAAATAATATTAATTTTCCCTGAAATCAAGTGCTCTCTATTGGCTCCATTAGATAACACTTTGCAATGACGATTGCTGTTGTTACTGTTGTCATCTTTCTTCCGTCGTTATTATACCGAAAAAATAAAACAGTAGATGAAAAATTAAACATTATATTTGTTTATTGTTTACCACACATGTATTAAGAAATAATATGCAATCTTCCATGAAATTTGTAAGTTAGCCATTGACAATTATAAGCTTTTGATGAAGTTTCTATTAAAAAGGAGTGATGTCATCAACGGCTCTATTCATTGCTAACACGTTTTAGCCTTAAACGGATTCAGCAATTTTAGACAATTTCGCAAAATTCATAAGCGCAAACGTAATTTGTCCGCACCAAATTAATATCTTCCACCTGAAAAGGGGAAAATTTAATTTTCTATAACAGCTGATGGCACAGACGTAATATCAAAACATTAAGAGATCATCAACGACGTAATTGTTACCAGCTCAGCCATATGTCTATATTTTAACAACGAGAAAACTTACTATCGGTAGATGCAATGCGGATATTCAAGGGTTAAAACAATATTCACTGAAACCAGTATCTTCAAATAAATGGCTTTTCATTTCCCAGAATCACCCTTCGGCGAAAAACTAATATTCGTCGTTTATTAAACCGGATATCACAAGTCACTTATTTTAGTACATTTCCACATTTTTTATCGTTCATTGTGAATACGGATATAATCTTTATAGAGATTTTCTTTCACGTATTTGAAGGAATTAGCAAGCATCGATGTCATGTTATAGTGATCTTATTTTACCATGATATTGGAATAAATTATCGATTTGTTCCAGTTTCTCAAATTAGAAATCCTTTATTTTCAGATGTTTAAAATGAAACCAGGGAATGCTCACACACACACACACACACACACACGCACATATATATGTATACGTACATCTTACTGTTTAGGGATATTTACACTGATGTACTAAAAGTCATATGTGCCTAGTATCGTACCTCTAACACAAAAAGGCATCAATTTCAACATTGGTCAGTATAACCCTGGAGAGATGTTGAGCGATGCCTTTTCGATAACTATTCACGGTTGTAGGTGTAAGATGTTGTGTGTAACTAGACCTCTTTTTCATTAAAAACAACTTACACTATTATAGAACAAACACCAACCTGCAACGGTCTTTGTTAACAACTGGGGTCTTTGCCTCATGAGCACTGCGTTTGTAGATCTTACAATCAACTTGAAGCAATTGGAACTGACTCATCTTACACCGCCACACGTCCATTAGGGTGCATTGGCAACATCACGAGATCAGGTTTAGTGCTGTGTATACTGTTTTAGTGTTAACAGAAGAATCCTGGCGGATGTTCTGCACCCATTTCTCATAGAAGCTGAAGAACGCTGAACTGACGAGCTATATATGAGAAATCATGTCGCCGTTCTATGCGCATCGAAGCTGATATTCGCACTGACTCACCAGATGTCAAGACACGAGTGATATCCATGACTTCATAATACCATAACCTTTATATACTGATATATCATAACTTTTGGCACGTCATTTATCGCTTTCGGTGGTTTCACATACTTACGGTCAATCCCTGAAATTTAATAATGATCCCAAACAACGAATGAATAGTGAGGCTGGCAACTCAAATATACCAAAATGAACACGTTATGTGATTCCTTCAAATGAAAAGGTGAAAACTATCGAATTGTAAAGTAAAAATGATCTGCGGGAAGAATGGACTTTATATTGTATAACTTTTAATACAGTATATTATAAATGCTTTATTTTTATTATCACTCATTTTGTTCATCTCTTATAAAGGCTAAACTTAAAAAAAAACTCTTTCATATGCTATACATATACAGAAAAATCACACATTCATCCATGCATAAACATGCACACAGGCGAGCACACACACGCGAGCACGCACACATACATATAAATTTAAGTAGAAAACATTCAATAGTCATAAAGAAAGCATGCTAAAATCAATATAAAATCATTTGATTCCAAATTTATTTCTCAGTAGAATCTCCTTCCTTAGCAATCGATGTATTCCAACTTTAAAAGAACGCTGCTATACATAACTCGTACAATCTTCTTGGTTACTTTCTTAGGAATAATTACATGATTCACTTCATCATTGGAGAATAGCTATGAATGCTAACAGTGACCGTTGACAACAGTAGAATGGAAGAGATAAGCTTTTCGAGACACTTCTTAAGATTTTTTCTGCTGTGAGGTATTGTATTTTTTAGTTACAAAAACACATTACATTACTCAACTGGAAATGAAACCAAATTCAAAGAAGTCTGGTTCGTTAAATTGATAATGTATTCACAAAACATTTAGAATTTATGGTTGAATTCGGACATTATATCTAACATTATGACTCCCTTATGGTTCTAAAACACAGTGGTCACCATTTTCCCTGCAGAACATGTTGAATGAAATTAGTATATTTTTGGTGGGTCTGCGAAGTGCCACACCACCGAATTATATATTCATTCTAGTGAATCTATACCTCATCACATGTGACCATTCTTTTTACCAAGTTTCTAAACGTGGCGTCGAGTCCTAGAAGCTCTTGGGAATCAGACCTTTGTTTCTTGATATAGACCGAAAAACATTCTGGAAATATACCTTACAAAAATCTTTGAGAAAGGGAGAAACTGCCATCAGGGCTCGTCCACAGAGAAATTTGTAATAGTGCTGATTATGGCATTCATCTGTTTGGTTTTACATTCATTTGCAGTAGCCATTCATTTTCATTGAAAAGCTCATTATTAAGACTAATTACTCCTCTCCAGGTGTGCCATTAGCTATACTGGCCAATCTCCTTATTCTGCTTGCATTAAGTACAAGTTTCCATAGTTATTCAATCGTTTGTGGCGAATATTTTCAGCTAATTATGCTTCCAACACCAGAACCTCTGTGACAACTTATTGTTTTCTACTTATATCCAGACAGACACCCATTTTTAAGAAGATAATGGATAAGAAAACTGAACGCAACTTTACAAATTTTTCTCTTGGCTTTTGACATGAGCGAAAATGTAACTAAGTAATAAAACTAAAACAAAACGTCCTGTCGAATACTTTTAAAATTTATATTAGAACCAGAATTATATATAGAGAGATATACGCAGATAGTGATCGTTTGGTGTCATTGTATATATTATGTTTTATCTGTAGAAATATTATCGATGAAGTTTTGCAAATTCTGACATTATCTTTTATTTTATATTTGTACTTCTATTTCAATGAAACCGTTTAGCAGCATTTAGCATATAAATAAAAATATGCACTTAACAAAATAGTGCATACATCATATATATATATATATGCGCGTATGTGTGTCTGTGTGTGTACGCCCGCGCACGCATGTGCCTGTACAAGGTAATATCTCTATGTTTTCCAACTATGTTTACGCAAGTAAACACATCTGCTAGAACCTTCGTTCCATTTAGTTATTATGCAAGTGTTTGCAGCGATTTCACGAACGGCTCTGCGAACTTTACAATTGATTATAAATTACAAGTTTCCAGGTTCAGACTTGTCATTTGCTTGTACATGACTCTTTTATTTGTGGTACTCAATTTTTATATCTCTGCACATTTTTCGTTTAGCCATTCTTCTTTAGCTTACCTGCATTTGGTCTTTATTTCATTGTCTAATTTTCTGTAATCCATTCCATATCTTGGCAGGGTTTTCTGTGTCCTTTCCATCATGTCGACAATCTCATTAGTCATCCATTCGTTTTTCCTTCTTCGTCCATTCTCCTTTAGGATTATATCGTTTGCTGATGTCACTAAAGCGTTTCTTAGTGCGTCCCATTTTGATTATCTATTGTGTGCCTCGTATCTTATCTTCACATTGTCCATATATTTTTCTTTTAGGTTAGAGTCGCTCAGGAGTTTGTAGTTTGGATGCTGCATTAGGCTTCTTCAATTTACGCAGTTTCACTCTTTGCATATAAGAGAGCGATGATCGCTTCCGCAGTCGGCTCTTGGGCAGGTTTTGCAGTAAATCATTGCATTCCTGAATCTTTTGTTGATGGTTATATAATCAATTTGTTTTTTAACTTCTACTCCTGGACTCCTCCATGTCCATAGTCGTCTCGGATGATTTTGGAACCATGGGTTGGCTATTACTTGGTCATTGGCTGCGCACCATTGAATCCATTTTTCTCTGCGTTCGTTGTGACTTCATAATGCGAATCTTTCTGCTATATCTCCTGCCATTTCCCTACCTACATTGGCGTTTAGGTCTTCCATAATAATAATGACTTCTTATGATTTGCATAGAGCTTTGGCACTGTTCAACATGGAGTAGAAAGATTCGATGTCCTCCTCCTTGCTTTGTGCTGTCTGTGCCTACACGACTATAATAGCCACGTTGAACTGCTTTCCCTTTCAGCTTCACTACCAGAATTCTTTCAAAAAGTTGGTGGTATGTTAGAACGCATTTCTGAAATGCACTATCTAGTATTAGTCCTACTTCTTTTGTCGTTCTTCTCGCCGCCTGAATAAATTATCCTGTGTTTGTCGCTGACAAAATAACCGTTGTTTGGCCATCTGGCTTCACATACACTTTAAATGTTGATGTAAAGTCTGTTCATCTCTTGTTTAACATTATCAAACTGGCCGCAGAATTTCAATGACCCGACGTTCCATGTCTCGAGAGTTATTTTGTGTTTGATGCGAGCAGTCACAGGATAACAGTCCAGTTACACCTGTCGTTCATATCGTTCCTTTTTAGTCGAAGGATATGTTCCGAAGGCCTTTATCCCTTTTACGTCGTTTATGCTAGCAGTCACTGAATGACGGTCAGGTGACACTTCTTATGCATGTCGGTCCTTACCGGGCGAGGAGCTAATTCCTTAGACTTAACCCCCTGCATGCCGTTAGGTTTCGCATAATCTGAGTTTTTAGCCATGATTTGTCTTCGGATTGGCAGTGGGGTGGTTTACCGTTGCTTTCTCTACGCTGGTTTATGCAGATATAGTTATGGCCCTTGAATCGGAGTTTCTCCGCCCTTTGTTGGGTCTTATTTTTCGTCCTATTGGCTTGCTTACGAGCCGCTTCACTCATAACTTGGAGTGGGATAATCGGTTTCGTCGCCGACATTTTGACTGGAATACTTACCGAAAAAATTTTTCTTTTTTTTTTTTTTTTTTTTTAACTAAGTATAAGTCCCATTGCTCCTTACTAAAACAGTATGCGATTATCCATCGTTATGGGAAAAGCGCTTATTTCTACTTACCCATGGGACCTCGTGTTCAATTCTTGCTATACTCGAATCAAATGGTCATTTAGTAAAATGTTGCGGATGACTTTAACAAGAAGCTTCTCCATTTTCAAAGACCAACGAGCTGTGGTGGTGGTGGGGGGGGTCAAGTCTGACATATCATCCCCTCCCCAACAGTTGAGAATGGCGACTATGCGTTCCAATAAAATAAGACAAAGAAAGGAAAAAATATAAAACAAAATATATTTCCTCACTTTTCCTGTCTTCTTATATGTAGCATAATAATAAAGCCTCACTAGTTGCAAAACAAAAAACCCAAAAAAAACAAAAAAAAAGAATAAGCTTCATTTACATTTTTTATGTATGTTTATGATGATTTTCTTTTTGAATCAAGATGTGTACTATATATATTTTTAATGAAATCAATTTGTACATTTTTTTCTAAAAGTCAAGATGTACAAATTCACTGGCAGATAATATTTGAATAAATACCAAAAATACTTCACTATTTGTTTGCCAAATGATGATTTTTACTAAATAATGATACATATACATCTATCAATCCATACGGATGTATCAATGTCTCTTATTAGAAAAGTTCTTATACACATTTAAGTTTACTTCGACTTCGATGCACCTGTCGCTGTGTGTTTAAATTTTGAAGCAAAAATGATTGATACATTCAGTTCTTTCATAAGACACGATGAGATGATTATTATCACAATGAAGTAACATCTGTTAACAATTCGTTATTCTGAAAACAAACTATTTTAATGTAAAAACAAATAATTCATTTATATATATATATATATATATATATATATATATATATATATATATATATATATATATATATATATATATATATATATAAGTGTATACTTTAGCAGCACGTTTTCATTGAGACATATTTTATTGAATAATTTAGACATTTTTTGTCTACTTATTTTCAGTTGCATCTTTTCATATTCACGGACAAGCTTTTTGGTGTGGTTATTGAAGGACGAGAGAAAATCGACGTATTATTTATTCCCTATTCCGAATACTTTCGATATAGCACAATGTCATCATAAGGGAGTCGTTTATTGAAAGACAAATATTGTAGTGTTCATTACTTTCGAAGACAAATTTGTTGTCTCCATCAGAAAGTTAAATTTCTTACTTATGAAGTGAAAACGCTGAGTCAGTGCGGTCAGGGAGGTAACTAAGTATGGTTGTTGACATTTTTTTTACTACACAAGTAAGAAATTTCATTTTCAAATGAGTAAAACAAATTTGTATCCGAAAATAGTGAACACTACAATATTTGTCGTGCAATAAACAACACCTTGACGATGACATTGTGCTATGTCGAAAGTACTCTGAATATGAAAGAAATATCTATAAACACGGCGATTTTCTCTCGTTCTTCAATAACGATTGGTATTTATTCAAATATTACCTTGCCCGTGAATATAAAAGGATCGAATTGAAAATAAGTAGACAAAACTTGTCTAAATTATTCAATGAAACATGCCCCAATATATATATATATATATATATATATATATATATATATATATGACATTTTTCTACATTAAGTTATGTGTTGAGTATAATTCTTTGGGAATTGATTCAGACGTTCCTTGAATTTTATCGTTATTTGTTGTCTTCTCCGACTCTTTTGGTTTTTTAGTGATGATCATGTCTAATCTCCAACCTGCAGATTAGATACACATTACTTTCCTCAGAGATGCCACATGGGCCCTCTCAATGTTGCCCTGTATCCCAAGGCATCCTACGAAGCAAACGATTCCTCGACATAGTCATTCGCTGTTTGATACAATTCTTTACTATGATTTTAACCCGAGATCTGAGGTAAAGAATGATATTTCTTACAAATATATTTAACATATATATCGAAAGAGTTTCTCACAAAATTTGTGCGGTACACTTGCCCGCAATCATTTTCTCTTATCTCACAGTGATTTCTTGGGATATTCTTAATGCATTTATCAATATTCTTTTAAAACATTCCTTGTGTTCCGATTATTACTGGGATAGTAATTGTGCTTAAATTATACATTTCCCAATTTTTTTTTTTTTAGGTCCTTATATTTTGAGAGTTTAACAAATATTTTTTCTGAAATATGAGACGGAATGACCATCGTAGTTAGGCTTTTTTTATTCTTTTATTGTTTACATTGAGGAATCGGAGAGCCGAGTTCCAATTCCAGTCAAATCCATTACATTCACTTACGTGCTAATACCATTAGGAAAGGTACAAATCTTCTTCATCTCCGCCCAGCTATGTATCGAAAGATATATGATCGCCTAAGCGTATATCATGCATGGAACATAACCGACTGAATGTTACATCTGACGTATTTGCTTCTAAATTGCGGTTGGTATAAATGTACCGTTGATTAAAATATGTCTGATAGGTTTAAACTTTCGTGTCTGGTTTCAACTTAGAATTCCGCAAAAACTGATCGATCAGTTTTTTGTCAGTTTTTTTCTGCTCGCAATGTTTATCGGCAAGGCAAAGATAATTCTTCGTTTTCAGCTTAGTTAGGTTTTTGTGTTTTTGCGTTTTGTTCGATGTTTTATATCCCTATTTTTTGTTTTTAGATTCTGTTTCATCTTGTGTAGTAATCCTTTAAATTATTTTGCTTATTTTGGTAACTGAATGTAACTTTTTGCCAGATTCATCCTTGTAGATACGCTTTAGCATCGTCATTAGTTAATTCACGATATCGTTCGAGACATATGGTTTTAGTCTTCTAAGTAAGTTCTAGTTGGGTTAATACTCTTCCACCATCTGACATACACAGGTAAAGTCGAACTGCCTTTTCTCTGGGTCAGGGCAGGTTATACATGGTCTGGATGTTTTATTCATTTTTTTTCTTCTTGATTCTAGTTTATCACATCGAAACAGCAGATATTGTTAAGGTGTTAATAGCATCAAATTTATTTTTTCATTTCATTTAGTTTTATTTATCTACCTTGCCTAAAACATTATTTATAAATCTTTCTATTTTTTTGTATGAGTTAAATATATTGCCTTTCATTTATACAAAGGTTAGTACATACTTCTTGATCTCCTTCTCAAATCACAGTTTGTTTGTTAATTTTTATATCTATTGTTCGTACCAATTGACCTCTTGATTAATTTAGAACATTTTTCTCGACCAATTTCAACCGCTATATCATTGTATATACTGCTTTGTTGTTAAGAATAGTACGAATTCATTATCAGCTTTCAAAAATGTTTGAATTCTTTTATGTGATTAATGAATCTCTCAGATTTTAGTTAACGATAAGTTCTTATTTCATCTAAAGAAAATGCAGTACAGAACAAAACAGAGGTAAAGCAAAATCTCCTTCAAATATTCCTTTGTTGATCTCGAAGTTGCCACATTTAATTTCACCCTTGAAGTGGTTTCCCAGTTTTTCATAGTGGATTTAGCAGAATTAATGAGAAACGAATATTTTTTTTCATTAACTTTACTGTCTTTTAATCGACACATGTGAAAAACTATAAAACGTTTTCCTAAATTTTAAATATTTAGTGTCTCGCTTTCTATTTTTGGAATGACAGTTTTCCAGTAACATTTTGTTGACCATTCACTAATCTTTACAGTCATGAGAACCTTCTTTGCATCCTTTTGCCTCTTCAGAGAGAATCTTATTTCTGTCAAGAAAATGATATATTCTTTCAGTTAAAATTGATGTCTGCATATTGTAACCCGTAGATAAGCAAGCAATCAGTCAGTAATTTGAGGGTTCAGCAGTTTGTCATATGCTTGCTGATTGAATATGTAATGCCTGTTTCTTTTTTTCAAGAATGTTGATGCCATTGGGACTCAGATGAAATAATAGTTCATGAACTGATTTAAATATTCGATTGCTCAGAAATTTCATTCGCTTATTAAGTAAAAATTTATTTACTAAAACGAACGAACTTTTTGGCCGACCCAATATATTTAGCCAGAATTTAGGTATTTGATATGTTTCAGTGGAGACATTTTTTTTATTTTGTGAAAATTTTTTGATTTTACTCTATTCTTATTCCTCGGCGTTTTTCTTTTGCAATTCTGCTCATTTTACCCATATCTTATTTCAAAATTCTCTTAATTTTTTTACAATATGATCTTTGTTTCTATAGGCGCCATTATTTTCCACAGTTCTCTGTAGAATTGTTTGTGCTATATTTTAAAATGTCATTTGTAAATATTACTTGTTCTTGTATAGTCATTTCTCCTTTATATGTTATAATTTTGTTTTAGATTTATTAATGTTCTACTTTTTAATTTATTTTCATCTAAAACTAAGAGTTGTTTTGTAGTATTTCAATCTTTTTATCTATGCCATATAGGTTCTTCATTTTTATCCTACTGCTGATTTTTTTCCTTGGTTTTTGCATTGATGTTTTTGCTGCTGCTGCTGCAAAGTGTACTACTTAATTTAGAGGTGTTAAATTAAGAATAATTTCATTTATTATTACATTGTTTGTTATTTAATAATCTTTTTTTTATTTTTACCATATTTGATTTTGTCCAATTTGTTTCTTTTCTTCAATCTTTGTGAGGTATAAGTTTTCATTAATTCTCATATTTATTTACACTTTTTCAACTTCCACATTATCTTTATCGCTTTCTTCGGATCTTAATTGATTTCCCTGTTCTTAAATTTCTACTTGTTCATATTTAAATGTATTTTATTGGACTTTCAGAACATCCGGAAAAATATAGACGTTAATAAACTGGTAAATGTCAAACACTTTTTTTTATTATTATTCATCAAATCGACTTTTGTGTTTACATTAAGAGTAGTTTTCATTCTATTAATCTATAGATCTACATTCAATTCAATATTTTTTTCTAGTTCAACAAACTCGGAAATTACCAGTAATCTTTTTCTGTCGTTTGACATTTACTAGTTTACTAACGTCTATATTTTTCCGGATATCCTGGATTTTTCTCCTCCTTTTCTTTTTGCCCTCATTGGTGATACTGAAGGACACTATATGATATAGTAATTATATTCGCATAACATCTGTAAAATTACATTTTACTCTTTTCCGTTTTTTAGTTAGTATTAAATGGTGACCGAGATGAATGGTCATTTCAGCATCATCATCAACTGTATTATTATTATTACTTCTTTTGATTTTCTGCTTGGAACGATGATTTACCTTCCTATATTCCAGAGAACTAAGATAAATGAAGGTTTTTGATAGAAAATTATGGATAATATTTAATTGACTTGGTTTTTTGACATATGTATTTTTTTTTTTTTTTTGTCTGTGTCTAAATTTTTGGAATTATGGCTGACCATTATTTGCATTATTTTAGTCTCGTAAATCCAAATATTTAATAAAACGTTGCATGTTTTTGTTAGCTCTAATAGTAAGGCAGAAAAAATAATATTACATATTTCAATCAAGAATGATAGTTGTTAGACTATATCGGCGGCAGTATTCATATTGGAGCAAAACAGCAATATGTAAACAATATGTTTTCGGCTTGATTACATAGAAAGTTTCTTTCAAAAGTTTCCTCACCTTAATTACGTATATAATAATAATAATAGTACTCAATGAAAATGCACGTTCCCATATAACAAATGAAAAGTGTAGATTTATATAAAAACTCCTGTTTTGGTGTAGAAAATTTGTCTTAGTCTAAAGAATGACAAATCAAGTCTACAGTAAGGAATTTAAATCTTTAGATTGGGATATTTTACCACACATCCTCTTAAACCAGCTGGCTTAGTATCTTAATCCTTCTATTTAATCCAGTGGGTTCAAAAAAAAAAATTTCAGCTGCTGCCTCTCGTCTTTTCCCAGGCTATATCCTTAGCGCCCTCCCGCATACAACCAACACACATTTCGTTTTTGGTATTAGGTCAACTGCAAATTTAAAACAACATTAATATAATACTAAGTCCGTGACTAAACCAACCTAGCATCTCGCCCCTTACAGATACAGTCCCTGCTGTAGCTGTTGCCTAATATTGCTAGTGTGTGGTGTTTGTCAGGGTTAAAGTACGTAACCAAAATAGTAAACGTTCGAATTTTGAACCACAAAATAAAACCCTGGCTTCATTTATGATTCTATAGTAATTACAATCTTTATAAAGCGGAGAGGTTACAAGTGTTCAGTGTTCAGATTGTATCAAAAATATCTTTGTTCTGGTGACACTACACGACCACTCTACAGTCCAATTTTTCATACCGCCTCGTTATATCTTTATAACACCGCAAGTAGGAGAGGTACACTTTGGGTGTGAGTAATTTAAAATCAGAGCTTTGGAATTGTTTTTTTTTTAAATTAGAGAAAAGGTCAGTTCAAAGCGATGAAAATTTTTCTTGTCCAGAATCTAAGAAATTTTAAACTAGAAATAATTTTCCTAATGGTCGTTTGTCTTTGTTGAACAATGGTGTTTATATTATTGGCTAATTATTTAAAGTTTATTACATGTAAACAGAATTTTATTCCGTCTTCGAGAATGCAAAATTACGTACTGAAAAAATATTTCAGAAATATTTTAGAAATATTAATATTTATAATATTCAACGAACGAATATGATATTAAACTAATAAAAATGAATATCTAGTTTGATGGGGATGTTTAAGGAACTACCATCTTTACCAGAAAAGTTTTACCATATTTTTTCTTTATATTTTTTATGATCTGCTATAATTAACTGGGTCAATATACTAATGGCGTTTCCCTGCAAAGGAAGTAAAGGATAGAAACAACATAATTACGAGTTGAAAACTTTTCACTAGCTGAAGATCAAAGCAATTTTAGGCTTTTCTAGCGCGTGCGCTATCGTCTATCCTCCGTAAATCCCTGCTTGGCAAATGATTGGGGTGGGTCATTACAGAACTACGGGTCGTGTTTCGGTTGTTTTTAAGCCCGTTACTTAAGTTCTGGAATGTGAACCTCTCGACTACGTCGTGTGCAAATCCCCAACAAATTGTACAGGAACTTGGACTTAGGAAATAAAATGAATGTAGCGATGGAAATTTCAATGAGTAGCTTTCATTTTCAAATGAAAGAAAAATGGACAAATGTTTTCCTGCTTTCTTCGTTCATCGTTCACAGTATGTTGATGAAGGTATTTTAAAAGTATTTAAAATGGTTTGTCTTTCTGAACAAAAACATGAAATTATTTTCTTTACTTTTTAAATGAAAAAGTTTTTTAAGATTTCTTTTATTCACTTTTATAAAATATTTTGTACTCTTACTCTGAAAATCACTAATTAATTCTGGCGAATATGAAGTTAGTATTATGCTGTATCTAGTATTACGTAATATTTCCATTTAAAAAAACAACCTTAGCTTCAAAAACTGTAAAACAAACAAAAACACAACTCCATTGTAATGTCAGCCAATCTCGAGTAAAACATGCTAAATCCATTAGAATGAACACGTTTGTAATTAAAGACTTTGAAATTTGTGTCGACTTGTCATTCCATATATATCCTTGGGATTTTGTACTATATGGGGATATTAGTTAAATTCAGCATTAAACTATTTTCACTAGACATTTCTATGGGTTTTTATTATAAAGTATATGAAGAACTGGAGAATGCAATGGCTATGAATTATAGCAATTAATACTAGATTATATTAGGTTGGTGCAAAAATAATGACGTTTTTGACGTATTTTTAACGTCAAAAAACGTTATTATTTTTGCACCAACCTAATACATACTAATGTCTCTAATATTCTAATACATAAACTAAAGTGAAAATTTCTTAAAATACATACATTTCGAAAGACATTCTACTATTCGTTATATCTTTGTTGTTATCAAATTTTCTTCTTTGTTCAACCAGTTCAGGGATTGAACACGCAGTTACTATGACATCAAATGTTCGAAACGATGCTTCAAATCAACAAGGCCCATGGAAAAGTCCTGAGCTTTGAACTAGGAGCCTTAAATCTAATGTTTTTTTCTCTCCTGCCTGCTGATGGCATTGCTGTCAAATTTGACTTCACTCACCACAGATTTTTTCTTTCTGCTGCTGCTGAAGCCTTGCTGTTATTTCTCTTTTTTATTAATAGCTCCCATTCAGTACATATATATATATATATATATATATATATATATATATATATATATATATATATATATAGATAGATAGATAGATAGATAGATAGATCAATTGATAATTAGTAGGGATAATTAATCCAAAGAGAGCTCAATGTAAGAACAAAGCAGTATAATAATGAATACAGAATCCTTAAAAATGTACGAACCATCTCTCTCTCTTTCTCTTTCTTTTTCCTCCACAATTTTTTAAAAACATTATATTGATTTTTTTTATTTATCTTTCACCCCTTTTTAATATTAAAGCTCTTTTTTTCTCTCTTTTTTCTATTTTACTTCTTGCGTCTGGATAAATTAACTATATTTAATAACGAGACGCTGGTCTGAAGAGATGGATGTTATAGTCCACGACATAAATTATAGCCATATGGATTTTAAGGATTCAATATTCATTACACACACAAACACACACACAAACACACACACACACACACACACACACACACACACACATATATATATATATATATATATATATATGCTAGGCTTACTGGGGAGGTTTATCGTAGCCTACCTGTGTTGATTCCTTCAGACCCCTGATTCTTGAGTGTTTTCTCTGTTTAATATTTTGACTTCATGCTGACTATGTTTTCTCTGTATAAATGATCCCTGATTCCTGCTTTCATTGTCATATTCCTAATTACGACTTTTTGTTCTTAAGAGACGATGGTTTTACCTTTTTATTCTTTGCCACAACTGCAATAGACGAGATGCATACAGTTCTTGGTCATATTCTCCCGTGTTAGCCAGAGTTTTTTTTTTTTTCCGTAAGAACAAAAAACGAGATATGCCTCAGCATGTCCATGGAAACGTACAATCTACTCTCAAAGATTATTTAAGAATATATTCACTGGTGGTTGCTTAGATTGTCAGACATCGGAAGAAAGAAGGCGATCACAACAGCCGAAATTTTGTGATAATAACAACATAGATGAGGATATTAGTCCGAATGTAAAGAATGCACATAACTGTAATTGTTCATATCTAAAATTCAGACAAGACGTGTATATATAAATAAATTTCCATTCATTTATTTTAAACTGTCCCAAGTAAAGAGTAAATTTCCAAAATATTCAACGTTCCTTTCGTCCTGCATTTACTTTGACTAGATATACTAAAATGAAAATAATTTAAAAAAAATTTTTTTAAATACTAATTAAATTAAATTAGCTAGTTTTTATGCAATATATAATTATTATTATCAAATGTAATTTATAAAATGGAATTTGCATATATATATATATATATATATATATATATATATATATATATATATATATATATATATGCCATTTTATTTTTTAAAAGTAAAAGTATATGTGTCTGTGTGAGTATAAAATATATATACGTGTTCGTGTATGTGCGTGTGTATATATATATATGTGTGTGTGTGTGCGCGTATGTGCATATGTGTGTGTTATGTGTGTGTTTTGTGTGTACATGAATAGTTGCCTGCGATAAATTGTTACGCTTTGATACGATATTTCCCATAAAATATACTGCCTGAATTATCGGGAAGTAATCTGTAAAAATTAGTGACATCAATCGTTTGACAGAAGACGTGGCTTACATGGACAAAGATAAATTGTCAACAAGGAAATGCGATAAGGACGATGGATTACATTATTTTTTTTTCTTTGCGCATTCTCATGAATGTTAAGAAATCAATTTCCATTTACATCTTCAACCAAGTGACTTGTTTCTTTGTGTAATGTTTACTTAGACGTGGGAGTGTGGGTTTCTTCCTTGTATTTATAAAGTTATTGAAAGATATGAAAACAACGTTTATTTTGGAAAAAAAAAACGCATAGTGATTATACAACAAGACATACATCGGTCAGATAAGAAAAAGAAAACCGACTTTAATGATAAGAAAAGAGAAATTTGAGAAAAATTTTAACGATAATAAGCAAGAATAGGATTGGCCAATAAGAATATGTTTGAAATAAAAACTGGTGCCACGTATAAAGAGCCAGATTAGATGCAGAATATCATTAACTTCATAATAACTAAATTCTCTTTTATAGTTATATATGGTGTTATTATGGAATGGTGGCGGAAACGTCGTCGTGGTGTCATCGTACTAAACGCAAACATCAATGTATGTTCATACGCCCAATGAAGTACGCAGACACATATACATACTTGGTCGTCCGTCGGGACTCATACATATATAAACATATGTGGGCAGTTTCGGATATGACATATGTATGTATACGGGTGGTGTTGTGTCTATACATACGCATTTGTATGTTGAAAT
The DNA here is from genome assembly GCA_963932145.1 of Acanthosepion lycidas. Classification (NCBI taxonomy): domain Eukaryota; kingdom Metazoa; phylum Mollusca; class Cephalopoda; order Sepiida; family Sepiidae; genus Acanthosepion; species Acanthosepion lycidas. The sequence continues at coordinate 137,254,225 of OZ010576.1, forward strand.
TCAAAGTTTGGAAATGTAGCGAAAATTTCTCGGGAATGTCTCGTGAATGTATACATATCATTTATCTATTTTTCCACTGAATAATATTTCCTCGCATGTATGTATATACGTGTGGTGGGGTTTGTGTAAAATTATGACAGGTAAAAATTATTATTATTTTTATTTATATTTATTTTTAAATTTTTGAAAAAATGGGGGTTTATTTGTTATATTTAAAGCTGGTTATTTGTTTGTTTTTGATGACTGTGTATATGTTACAGGTAGACATTTCGGTTTGTAATCCTTATTATGTTAATAATTATAGCGGGTCTATATGATAATGGTAGATGTGATGTGATAGTAATTTTGTAAGGGATTGGAGACACTGATAATATAATTAGCTAATAGTTATTGTAAATTGGTAGAAGTGATTAGTAATGGTGGCGGGAGAATGATAAAACCATAAATGTAGTTATAGTGGTGGTAGCTTGAACTAAAAAGTGGTTGTTGGTGTTTTATTTTATTTTGTTATATGTATTAATTTATTTTGGTATAAATCCTGATAATAGGTATCCTGTGTAAAATTATGATAGTTGAAGATTGCTATAATTTTTATTTTTAATTTTTAATTTACAAAAAAACATTTTTGTCATTATATTAAAGTTGGTTATTTCCTTGTTTTTTTTTTAGTTTTTTGATGACTGTGTATATGTGACTGTTAGAAATTTCAGTTTTTAATCCTTATTGGTTATTTTTATGGTGGTATTAAATATGCTGGGAGAGGGGGTATTTTACGTTAATAATTATGGCGGGTTTATATAGTAATGGTAGATGTGATGTGATAGTAATGTGTAAGGGGGTTGGTGGCAATGATAATATAAGTGGTTAATATTTATTATAAATTGTTAGTAGTGATTAGTAATGTTGGTGGGAGAATAATAAATGTAATTATTGTGTTGCTAGCTTGAACTAAAGAGTGGTTGTTGGTGTTTTATTTTATTTTATTTTCTATATTTATTTGTTGATTTTGGTATGAATCTTGGTAATAATTATTTATTCTCATGGTTACATATGGAAATTATTTCTGATCTTATTGTTTTTTTTGTTTTTTTTTTGTTTTTTTTTAAGGTATTAAATATGTTGGGGGAGTAATATACGTTAATGATTATAGTGGATTTATATGTTAATAGTAGATGTGATATGTAAGTGATGGTGTTGGGTGTTGGTGGTAATGATAATATTATTAGTTAATAGTTATTGTAAAGTGGTAGAAGTGATTACTAATGGTGGTGCAATGATAATAACGATAGATGCAATTATTTTGATAGTATCTTGAAATTAAATTGTGATTATTGATGGTTTGTCTTTTTTATCCGTTTGGTCTGAATTCGGATAATAGGTACTTGTTCTCATGCCTACATTTGGAGATTATCTCTGATTTTTTTGTTTAGTAAATTCTTTTGCGGTTTGTGTGATATTATTGATACTTTTTCGTGTAGGCAAAGTAGACATATTTTTGTAATGTTGCTGTAGGCAGGGTCTTTTTTCAATATTTCCCAACTTATTGTTGGTGTGATATTTTTGTCTTTTTTGCTGCCATATGTATGTAGAAAGTGTAGTGCTGTTCGAATATTTCCTGTTGGTGAATGAAAGGTTGTAATTGATATTACTCATCTTGAATGGACCTTCGGAGGCACCGATGTAGTGCATAATGTTGTTGTTTGCACTTACCTTGTATATTGTGTTCGTAAGTTGGCAATTTCCCTGGAGTGGACATGTTGTTCTATTTCTGCAGTTGCATATTGGATCCTTGGTTTCATTTTTGTAGGTTGTCATTTTTTTTGTTGTGGCTTTTGATTATTTCTGTTATGTTTTTTGTACAGCTGTAACTGATCTTTACGTTATTTTTGTTAAATATTTTTGATAATTTGTTTGTTTCAGTGAAGTGTTTTTCTATTAGGTTTAGGAATATCTTGCCTATGTTCGTTTTAAGGTTTTGATGTATGGTGGATTAAACCAGATTATGTTTCTCGTTCTGTTTTTGCGTTTTGGCTGTGGAGGTATATATTGTAGTTGTTGTGTGTAACCACTTGCTTTTAGTGCTTTGTTGTATGGTGCTTTTTTGCTATTGAAAATGTGTATGTTAGATGAGTTCTCAGATAGTCTGCGGCTGATTGATTTTGGTATTTGTTTGATGATTGAAGGTGGGTGGTTGTAGGATGTGTGTACGTGAGTTGGGGTGTTATTTTCTTTTTTGTACGGTTCGTATGTGTTGTTGATCAGGTTAAGAGTGACGTCAAGGAAGTTTACTGTTGTTGTGCCTGCGTTTATCTCTATTTTGAATCCAATATTTTTTAGGGCGTTCACTATTTTCTTCCTGAATTTGTGTAATTTGGGGCCGTTGGATTCCTTTAAGTTAAGACCGTCATCTCTGTATAATCCTGTGTCATTTCTCTTCAGGATTCTGGACAGGTATGATAGGATGAGTATTCCTACTAATTCGCATACGATCCATCGTAGCTACCCATTGTTACGTCAAACAGGTTGTAGCTTTGTTTCTTTGCCCATGGTTCATTATTGTGGAACAGCAGGGATTTGCTGCAATGTTTGATTATTTTTATATCTCCGTCCGTGAGTTTTAAATTTAGTTGTGCCAGTTGTATAGCTTCATTTAATATGCTTTCTGTAATGAAAGGATAGAAATCTACAATGTCAAATTGGATGAAAGTGGATTTGTTCTTGTTATCTATCGTTTTGAACCACTCTATGACAGATTTGGTGTTCTTCCACTGGTTGAGGCCTAATTTTTCTCTTAGGCTAGTGTTGATATCTTCTAGTATCTTTTACTGATTTTCCCTATCTCACTCTTCGCCGGGTTAATTAGTCTGAATGTGGGTTTTTCTACGAAGTTTTGTGGTCTTTTGCCGTGACGAAAGCATGTTGCTCAGCTAGTTTGTTTACTCTTCCATCAATATTCAATTTGGTAGCTATATTTTTGGCTTCTTTATTTATAATGTTTATTGTGTTCGTGTTTGTCTTCTTGTATAGTTGTGTAATTTTATTGGTTAAGAGTTGATTGTAGGCTGTAGGTTCCATTTGATATATGTTTGTGGTTTTGTCAGCCAAAATGAATACCTTGTTAGAGTTGATTATTTTTTCCTGTCGTCTATGATTTTTTCTGGAAATTATCCAAGTGTATTTTGAATTTCAAGGTTCTGACTTTATTAATCATGTCCTCCTCAAATTTTAGCATTTCCTTGCATATTGGTGGGCATTTTCTTGTATTAAAGTTGAATGTCTCGGGTTTTTCAGTTGTTTGTTTTTGGGGGTCGTTGAGGGAGAAATATGCCTTCCATCTCATTCGTCTTATGAGACTTTCGATTTTCTCTGTTGGTTGGAGTTTGTATGAAGCTTGGGTGGGTATGGGGATGCTTTTCAGTGAGTATCGTAGGTAAAATTTATCCATTTTCATTAAAAGAACAGCGCGAGTGCTCAACCGTGGGGGAGCGAAATATATGCGAAAAGTGTGTGTATATAAATATAATATATATATATATATATATATATATATATATATATATATATATATATATATATATATATAATTATTTATATATTATATGCGCGGTACATATTAGAAAGCGCTCAATATCAGAGATAGAGCTAACATATATATATATATATATATATATATATATATATATATATAGCTAATCGATCCGCGAGGATCCTAGTCATATTAATTATTAAAACTGATCCACAGAGAGCTCGATGTTTTTATTTTAACAGAGCATATGTATTTTTTACAGCAAAAAAAAAAAAATACCTCAACATAGTGATAGTAGATTACTTATGCGCGGCTATTATCAGGGACTGATGATAGCCGCTCACAGATATAGACTATCTCTCTATTAAAGTAATTTTTGTTTTATTGCTGTAATATATATATATATATATATATATATATATATATATATATATATATATATATATATATATATATAATTAAAGAATGATAAATTGTACTCGAGTCAAAAAATAAAATCACAATCCCACAAAGTAAGTTATTGTAAATATTTACAATAGAAAAAAGTATTATAAAGAGAAATTCACATGGTATACTTAAATATTTTATAATTATTTCATCCTAAGCAAGTTAATAAATTAATATATATATATATATATATATATATATATATATATATATACATCAGGGTCACTATCGCGAGTCCCGTAACCCATTCGAATCGTAGTGTGACTACATACTGTACAAATGTTGCAGTCATGGGTTTGTCATGGGCAAGATAGACAATTTTCATGATAACTCTTAGTATAATTCATTGTCTAAATTAATACAATACAATTAAACTTGGGATTTAACAACATCATCACCACTGATATTAATAAATCACTAAATCACTTGTTTTAACAACACGGACATTGATACTTTAAAATGATAATAATAATAAACGGAACTTTGTATTTAGACACAATGCTGAGCAGTTATTAAGAAAGACATGAAAATCTGTGAATGAGTGAATGCCGATATTGTATCAGATGTTAGGAAAAAAACTAAGTGTTAGAAACTGGATAAATATTATTCTGCTAAATTATTGCAACAATCGTTATCTTCATATTTAACATATTTCCTTCGTTCGTTTAATAGAAAATGGTTCTAAGAATCCTAGCGAAATAACAAGATAAAAATCTGAATTAGTCGAAATGCGAAATAATATGGCTGTGATAACTGGAGGTTTGAGAATTGCTCTCATATGATCCTTACAGATTTACAATAATATTCTCTGGTGAGAATAATACAATAATATTGATGACATTTTAAATTCATTTTTCTGTCAATAGCAAAAATCATAATGTTAATTATAATTCTTCAAACGTTTCTAAGCGTTTAATAATATGAACACCAATGATAGTCCATAAAATTGTCGCAAATCACAGTTTGAAATAAAGGGCATGTGGAATGTATTGTCCATACTGCAATATCTTTCGAGTTGTGTATACTGACACGGAAGGTGTTATAATTTTAAGGAGACATGGATTCACCAAAGCAATCAGTTCAGAATAATTGTGCTTCGTGAACAATTTCGGTTTGACTAGATGTACAGATGATATGAGCGCAAACGAGAGGTTGTTCGAGAAAGTATATAAAATGTTCTCAGATTTTAAAATTCCGATTATCATATCCAAGCAAGAAGACTGAAACTGGCAGTTATAGAAAAAGAAAATAAAGTCACCTAGAAATGGAGGTTTCAACAGACCCCAGGCTAAAAGTGAAAGAAACCAACAAAGAGAAATATACGAGAATTATGGAAGGTGTCCTCAATTATCCAAACACTAGGTGCCGTGCCAAAAATATAAATAAATGCGAGAGTGAAGGTATTGGAGATTTGAGGAATGATTGCGATCACACAGACCAAAGTTACTGCGATAATGTTACGGGAGGTGCTGTAGATTTTAAGTGACTTGCTGTTATTTAATCTGTAGCAATTATTAGCAGATATCCAATATGGAAACGCCAATAAGAAAAAGATCAAAAAACAAAATCAGCCACTAACCATGGATACAATGAAATATTGTCAAAGCGAACAAATTACGAGCATATTCTAGAAAGTATTCATTTAAATTTTAGCAAAACATTTTGACAGTTTATTTTTTTCAACAATCTACATTCGTGCATTTCTGTTAAATCATGAAGGTACATACGATTTATATATTTATTTCCAAGTATTATACCAATTTCTAATCTTTGAAGGATTGAAATTTTATCTTGGTTGTATTTAAATATATATCGTGCTGATTTCAGTAAATCATTTACCCAATTAAATGGCGTTCTTTGCAAATAGATGCGATGAAAATAACATGGTTCCTCTACTAATATTGCGTCTTCTCTTTTAAGTTGACGCTTCGCCTCAAGATGTCTTCCATAAGAATATTTACCTCTTTAAAATTAGGCAAATACTGATTTGTCTAATAGGCGTAGATTTTGGTCGATCGTACAGATGGAAAAAGAGATTATTAAATGGCATAATCGCTGTTAACCGGGCAAATTAGAAAGTAAGACAAACATTTCTTTTAAAATATGTAAATATAATTAAAAAGTAAGTCATGCTAATTGAAAATAGGAAAGTGAACTGAAAATCAATGAACAAGATTAATCATATATATATATATATATATATATATATATATATATATATATATATATATATATATATATATATACCCGTATATGATTGGTGTATATGGAATGAATTTCAATAACCAACAATTACTATTCTTAAAAGAGCGCTCAATACAAAGTAGAGCAGATATAATTATTTATTTAAAAAAACAAATTATAGCATAAATATGTTATAAAATCACTACAAAAATAGCCATTTTGTTTCAACCCCTCCGGTGTCTTATCAAGTGATGATTTTGAATGTAAAATACATGGTTTTAAAAGTTTCAAATTAATTAACCATCCTTCGCAAGGGGAAAACGTTGTTAAAAAAGCTAGATTGACCAATCAAAATACAAGTATAGGAAAATTCAAAAAGCTTGACAACGAAGTCATGTAATAATAGCTATTCAGATGTTTAAAATATGGGTAATATTAAAAAGAATTTATTCTAACCAATAATTACTAAATTATATGATAAAATTTAATATTAAAATTAAAAACTGCTAATTTCAAAATCCAAATTTAATCGCTATTAAGATTACAATTATAAAATTACTGAGGAGAAAAGAAGAAATATATATGTTATTCAATTTATTTCTTCATTGAAGTTACTTTATATCCGGTCCTTTGACAATAAGTATATATATATATATATATATATATATATATATATATATATATTAACTGACAATCTTAATTATTTAAATATAATTAATTGAAACATCATCTCCCTTAGAATACTTTTTTAAAATAATAATTCCTTTTTCATTTTAACCAAGGTATCAAATGTATTACTTTTTTAGATTTATGAAATTCCGCTTTTGAAACCAACAAATGCGAATTCAGATGGGGCTCAATCAAAAGTACAACTTGAGACATGGAACCGAGTGAAGACCAGACGAATACAACATGACGAATGTACAAATCGACGATGGATTATTGAAGACTTGAATCATTTAAAAACAAATACATATAGAAGTAAAATATGATTTGTCATTGTCTAGCAGGTTACATTAAATCATGTCATATAGATTGCGTCAACTTCCTGACACAAACATACATATAATTAATTCCATAAGTTCCATTAAGCACTAGCTTGATGGTTTTTTTCCTTTTCAAAATGAAGACGGTCTCTGGTTTTCTTCTCAGTCATAATACGCTTTAAAATAAAAGGAAGAGTAAAGAAATTCAAGAAGATTAACTGACACATCAGTAGATAACGATATTTGTTATGAAAATGAGATTAATCTGGATTGAAGATGTGATTGCGAAACCCATCTTTCTGTAGAATCAGAAGCAAATCCTTCAAATTCAAAGACCTTATGTTTATCGGGTTTCTTGGTATATTAAGTCATTGTACGCTTATAAAGTTCGCGAAAGAATCATAAATAAAGAACAGCTTTTCGACTGGCTGGTATGAAGCATTTGAATTGAAGTATAATTTTAAACAAAGCTGCTGCGATTATCGCTCATGCAACTGTGCAATCCAATGTAGTACGCTCTTTTTCACAGCGATTTAAAATAGTTACAATTTTTAGCATGGTCCCACTCGGTTTTCACCAATCAAATATATATTGGTGATTTGTGAAGTCAAGTCGATATAACTTATAATGGAAAACGATCTCAGGCACTTACTGACTCTCCTGCTGAAATATAGAATAAATCTTTCGAAAATGCTTTTAGTTACCGCAGCTGACATTTAAAAGAAAAGATAATCCTAATTACACTACATTTATCTAAAGAAAGGTGTTTTCTGAGAGGATAGACATGAACGTAGTCTACATTTCAGTGGTGCTTTGACTGAGGATTTCAGTATGATGTATCGTACCAGGCAATTATTAATCAATATCAGCGTTCATCAGAGCCTAGTAGACATATCCTCCTATAAATCCTTTCATTCGAATGTTCAAAATTTAATTGCTTGAGTATTCATACGTAAATTTCCCACCGTCGGGTGTTCCAAACAGCAAGCATACTGCAAAAATCCATGACCAAAAGTGATTAAGAGTGTTTGAAATTCTCATTGAATTTCTCTAAGCTTTGATTGCTGCAAAGTTGCAGCCCTCAGAACCTCCAGCTTTCTGTAGCAGACGGCTCAAATAACATCTTCGGGGACTTGCTTTCAGTAACAACAGTGATGACAGTGACTTCACTTCTATTCATTCGACTTGAACAAACATTGTTATAGTAAGAAAGGATACACAATTGATACAAGTAATCGAATGAAGTAAAATACATAATCTAATCACTGGCATAAGTATACGTAAGGATTGCGTGATTCCGACGCTAAAATGCGTATAAGCATTAAAAGAGGGGGAGGGGGTAATTTCGTCCTCCTATGTTTCTCTATCTGATCGAGAATGAAGAGATAATTTGAAATAAGAAAACCCATCCCAGGCATTACGCCTCATGATCTACATCCGAATAAAACTAATACTCTCAACCACACCGGCAGAAGTTTGGGTTATCTATCGGCATGCCTACCTCTAAGACTCAGATCACAAAACTACCCATCAATCATTTATTACATTGCTACCATGATTGATCGTGTTATTTTTTAAGTCAACATTACAGCGTGTTATAGAGCAGAAAGAGAAAAAATAAAGAAACCTTAATCATGACAGTTTTGAGGTTATAATGTTCAAAAGCTTTCTCCAAGAAAGGCAAACATATCTCAGTTCGATTATTGTTCAAAACCATTTTTCGTTATGAAATTCAGGCAGTAAAATTCTACGAAACACCAAAACCTAAATAAGATAGGAAAGGAAAACAGGAATATATATATAGATAGATTTTATAAACGGTGGCTGCTGGTGCTAATGTAAAGCTCTTCTACCCGAATCGAGCTCTCCTAGCTACTGACGTCCTTAGTACAGCAAAAACGTTAAAATTTCCCTTTCTCTCTGTCGTGCAACGATAGCTTGAGGATAGAATCTCTGATTGATACCAAATCGGTCAGGTTTCGATCCCGGCTTGAAGCAATCGGATGTCTAGTCACACTAATTCGTTTTGATACAGCGAAACAGTCTGTCTATAAAACTAGACCCTGAAGTCAGTCCCCAGAAGCGACAGTCTGTTTCATGCAATCATATGGTCTGACGATTGCGTTTAACATGAAACAGACTATTGCATTCAATGTCCACTTTTCTATTTTCAAGCCCTGTTGTTTTATAAGCATATTCATTATTGAAATTAAAATTTCTATGGTAACGGCTAGATTAATTGTTTAAAGAGATAGGGGCGTAATATATATATAGTTTAAGAAAAACTAGGTAATCCGTTTGGGCAAACCTAAGGAGGATAAAATCCAGAGAGCTCAATGTAAGTAAAGTCTGATGATCCGCAGTCCTTTAAAAGGGCCGTGGTGAAATAATTTATTACATGGAACTTTAAAGTGGTCTGTTTTTATTTAATATATATATATATATATATATATATATATATATATATATATATATATATATATGTATATATATATATATATATATATATATGAGAGAGAGAGAGAGATTTTGCTGCAGCCGAAAATTGAAAAATTAAATTTGATAGGCTAGCTTTTGATTATATCTTGTAGTGGCACCAAAACACACAACATTTAATAATTAATTGCTATATTTACTTTATTCAAACGTATAATGAAAAAAGATTAAGATATCTAAACAAAACTTCTTCAAATAACTAGACGTATAAGCTGCTCGTCATTCCATCCTTATGCAGAGAAAGTCTTTACACAGATATGTCGCGAATCTTCACAGGCCGCTTTTATATCGGCTTTCTCTAATCAAAACCACATCAGTGCCTGGCAATGCTTCTTTTTTTACCGAATATGAGATATGTGTCCTTTGATCATTGCAGCAGTCACGTATTAAGCTTATGTCACGTTGATGAATATATTGCATGAGTTTAGTAAAAATGTGGCTTAAATGATAATTGCCCTGGACCCCATCCTTATTAAGTGGCACTTTATTTAACATGGGAATGTTAAATTGTTCTTTATTTCTGCACAATCGAATTTTATCTTAACCGATCGATGATGATCACTATAGATTCATTCCTTAAAAATATCACTAACATAAAAAACATAATATTTAAACACATTATAAAATATATGAGAAAAAATATAAATATGTCTTATCGTATGAAAAATGTTTATCCATAATCAATATCCAATTACCAAAATAGAACCGATTATAAAAAGAGTTTTTTTTCGATGCTTCATGTTCAGAATAATTTTGTTACTGTCATCATTTCCGTATTAAATGGATGAACAAAGATTTTATATAATATTGTATTTCTTTATTTACTTTCAGAACGGAACCAGAATAGTCATTATATCGAGCATCACACAAAGCACAGTGAAGGCGGCTAACGAATTATCTCGTGTTGATAAAAAGTAATCGTTATTCATATAACAGTTGAGTTTAGTAATAAGTCCAGCACCGGTTGTTGGTTTGTCGGTTGGTTGCAAGGAAAAGAAATCGTGTTTTCGTATATTAAGACGAAGCCTAACTTCTTTACTATTGAGGAAGAAAAAAAAGGAATCGACGGTGTCGAGAATCACAATTCAGTTAAATAGCACGAAGCAGTTTTATTAACTAGGATATTATTATTTGCAGCAAATAGTAAAAGTTAATAAAAATGGATGAATGATTTTTTAACGTATTAACAATTACAATTATTGTTAGTCTTTTATAAACTCAATCACAGCTATAATAATAATAATGATAATCCAGTAATATTATGAACACTAGGAATGATTAAAAAGATGAGTGATACACACAGAACATAGAAGTAAGCATGTCAGTATCTGAGATAGAAAATTTTCTGCTGCACCGTATACATGTTCAAACATTTTGTCAATAATTTTCTAAAAATTCCTTTCTTCACGATAAGTGACTTGAAAAGACTTGGAAAAGGATAATATCAAAAACCAATCAGGCAAGCTATGAATAATAATAATAATAATAATAATAATAATAATAATAATAATAATAATAATAATAAATTAAGCGAATGGAAGCGAAAACGAAAAAGCTTCTCACTTGCTACCGCATACATCATCCCAAAGCTGATGATGATCGTCTGTATGCGCCCAGATCCGAAGGAGGCAGAGGATTAGTTCAACTCGAACTGTCCTACAAAACTACAACATTTGGCCTCCAAAGATACTTGGAAACTACAGAAGACTGGATGATTGTATGTGTCAAAGAACATGAAAGTAGTAAGCGTCTTTACTCCGTAATAAAGGAAGCCAACAATTTCCAAATGGAGTTTCAAATGGGCGCAGAAATACAAGTAAAGCACAATACACTGACTGAAGCTGCAAAATACTTAAAAAATGAGGACAAAGACAAATGCAACCGACCAGATACAGAAACAATGGCAAGATAAACCGCTTCATGGCCAAGACTCTGTCACTACCAAATAAACTGATATAGACAAAACCCGTACCCATCAGTGGCTACGTAGTGCAGGGTTGAAAGCTGAAACTGAAGGTATTATCCTTGTGCACAGGACCAGTGCTTGTTAACTAGAAATTATTAAGCGCATATACTAAAATATCCAGAAACAATTGATCATCTTGTATCACGTTGCACGATATTGGCACCCACTGAGTATAAAATCCGGCATGACAGAGTGGGCCAATATCTGCACTGAAAAATATGCAACTTCTACTGAAAGGAAACTGAAAGAAATTGGTATGAACACTACCCAGACCCGCTTACGGAGATAGGACCTGTTACAATTCTATGGGACTACACAATACACACTGACAGAACAATCAAAGACAACCGCCCAGACATTTTCCTTAAAGACCACAAACAAAAAAAGTGCCTCCTTATTGATATGGCAGTCCCTACAGACTGTAATGTATCTTTGAAGATATTCAAAAAGCTGTCAAAATACAAGGACCTTGAAATCGAAATCTCAGAAATATGGCACATGGGAACATCAATAATCCTTGTTGTAGTTGCAGTCCTAGGATTCGTTGGAAAAGATTCCAGTAGACTAATTGAAGGGATTCCTGGAAGTCCATGCCTCAAAGAAATGCAAAAATTGTTCTCACAATTACACCCCACACTTTGCGAAGGACTTTATCTGTGTAAAATTTTTTGTCAGTGGAAAGTCTCATGATGCCATTTCTAACCTTAGATCTCTGGGCGAGACCCGGAAAGAAATGTGTGCAGGCTAGAAATCAAAGGAAATAATAATAATAATAATAATAATAATAATAATAATAATAATAATAATAATAATAATAATACTTGGAGCACTAAAAAGAATAAAGACATCGTGATCAAAGATCACCAGAACAGAATATGCTTTCTTTTTCACATTGAAGAGGGTTCTGGTAACCCATGCCTTAAAGAAATACAACATTTTGCACGCAACTACGACTCACATATTACGAAGAACATTATCTATGTAAAATGTGTGTGATCTTAGGGAATTTATAAAAAATACTCAGTAAAAAATATCACGAAGTCATTTCTGATCTTAGGTTTCTGGTTGGGACCCGGAAGGAAATGTGTATACAACAGAAATCAAAGGAAATAATAATAACAATTATTATTATTATTATTATTGAAATCGTAAAATAATCAAGAAATGCAATGACAAGCTGATTTCTAATAGTTCCTCCTTATTACAAAATGCACTGTGTGGAACATCTCTACTCAAGATCGTATTATCCACGTCAAGAATATAGAAACAATGTACATATTAACTGATGCATAACATCAGAATTTATGCTAAAATGCATATATTTACTCTGGTGTTTTAACCGGGTCATCTGTAATGACCCATTACAGGATTTTGTACTAAACCGAAACTAAAGAAGATAATTTATATGATAAAAAATAGCAGTATCTCTACGTGTTACGCTTTGTCTACGTGGGGGTTTGTCGGCGCATATGTAATATGTGCATATAGTCTGTATCGTGCGTGAATGACTGAGTGATTGTACACAGATGTACAAGCACACAATAAGACATTGAAATACACCACCAACTCGGTTTGGTTAGACCCTAATCTGGGCCGAGCAATAACATCATAAATGTAGAAAGGGAAATCTTATCAGCGTTTTAATTTCCACACAACTCTTTACTCATGTGTGCGTATAGCTGTGAAATAAAATAAGGTAATGAATAAAAATAGCTTTTCTTTCTCTTAACCAAAGTCTAGAGCTTTATTATGTTCTCGATAATTATTTTGTAACTGCAAAACAGGTGTGTGAAAAAAAAAAAAAAAACTTTTTTTTTTCTCTTGACACCGCTATTACTGTATACTTGCTCGCCAATGTTGACTGTTTCAAAAAGTTCTATTTAGAATTTTAATAAAACCCAAACACATGAAAGTAGATTTATATATTTTCGTTGTTCTTGAGAATTGATAACAAAATTATTAAATATTATTTATTTAATTTATTTTTTAATTTCAAAATACTTTTATATTTACAAGATTATTACAAACTAAAACTTATCACGTTATACATATGAAAATATTTTTTATTCATAAATTTATAGCATCAACGTAAAAGAACAACGAGTAACTGTTATTATAAACGTTGACAAAATGCATTTTTCGGGCATTTCTTCGTTTGCTCTCGCTGTTTTATAAACTTTTGAATAAAAAGATTTGTTTTCACATTTAGTTCTTTATAAAAATGGTAAATAATAAATATTTCACTGTAGTTGATTCACCTGTTTTTATAAGCTTGTAAATATAAAATTAATTTTACAAATAAACAATCTAACACCTAAATAGTGTGAAACATTGTTGTTATTGAAACGCAACAAATTTGATATCACTTTGATTAACCGCATTATTTAGAACGATTTCTTCGCCATTTATGTAAATATAAAAATAGTTATAGTTGGCAATAATATGTGACAAATAGCTATAAAAAGCAATGTTGATTATTTACGGCTAATTTGTTTAAATAATGCATTGGCTATTGGTTGGATCATGTGGCAATAACTGTAATTAAACTGATGTACAAAAATAAGTAACCAAGAAATCGTTTTAAGTTCTATGAATATCAGCGAAGAAATATAATTGTATCATAAGATAAACCGTACTTATAACATTTGTTTTCGGGTATGTAGTTTAAATTTTGCTATTATTTCACTCTGTTTCTTTCTATTGATATCAGTCAAGTGATATCAATCATATATCAATATCACTTCTGTAAAAAGATTAATGCCCACAAAAAGTGAATTCAGGTCAAAAGAGGACAAATGAAATGAGAGGGAAAATGGCATGACTAATTTCTCAGAAAAAAATGTTAATTTTTTTAAATCCTAATAATCAGATAATTCTAAGATTTTATTACACATCTGGAAGTTATTTGTTAATAAAGCGTATAAGCAATCAAAATTTGATTGAAAATTGAAATAAAAATCTGTCTTGCTAGGGTTAATTTTCCTTTCTGTCTGGTAACAACCCCTGGTTAACAGGAGAAGAGTATAAACGAAACTCTGCGGGTTCTTTGAAGTCAATTTTCTGATTCTTTCTGTATTTAAAATGAATGTATTTTCTAACAAATATAGCACTTTCAATAGATAAAAAAAATTAGAATTGAAATTCCATCTTCTTGCTACTCTGAAGCAACGTGTACTGAACTAGTAATAATAATTCTAGTAATAATAATAATGCCGAAATAGATCAGATAAAACTAAATATAAGAAAGAATGAAATAACCCATCTCTCAAGCAGTAAAGAGATGAGATTGGAAATAAATATTATGACAGAGGATGAGGTAAAAACTAAAATAAATGAGATACGAAATAATCTCTCAAGAAATAAAATTGAGGAATCTACCTACGACATAAATAACTGCAGTCAACCACATTATGTCAAAGATGAGTCAAACTACATTAGGGCAGAATTCCTTGAAAACAACAGAGGTGATATCGCTGAATTGAAAAACCACATCATTCAAATACTCAGCAGAGTTACTCGCACACAAATGTCAGAGACCAACTCCCCAAAATTCATATGACGAAGTCCAATAAATATATTGTGCAAATATACAACGCTTCATTGTAAACCCTGTTAACGGAGAAATCACTAGGAAACACCACAGAAATAAATAATGTCATATAGAACAGACAACAGACAAAAAGAGCCTGTTTGGAAGGCAACACTGATGCGAGAAATGAAGGAAATCAGATGTGAGTTATCGGTATTATGAGACCTCAATAAACCCAAATATCTCAACAGGCAAATGTAGGAAAACCAAGCAAAGATATAAAATCAAATCACGAAATGAAATTCCACCAATTAAGAAAATGCTAAAACAGAAACTGCAGTTAAAGGTGCAGAGAACAAGACGATACGAAAATCCTTGTAGCTTCTATCGCCAAAATATCATATTCCAAACGAAACTTATGAAATTTTACAGGGAAATTGGAAAAGCGGTGATAGATGTCAAAAAGCTAGCATCTATTGAAACAGTGTAGAAATTGTGGGAGAATATTTGAAGCTGCCCAAAGGAATATAATCCCAATGCCGAGTGGATCCAACGAGAAGAACGAATGATAAACCTCTAAAAGAATGGGAAAATATAATCACAACTAATTTTAGACAAACTCTAACGAAATAAAAAAAATGGAAACCCCCAGGAAGTGACAAGGTACACAATTTTTGGTTCTATCATCTGTTACCAATCCATAAATTCCTTGCACAAACATTACCAATGCTTATTAATAATCCCAATGAATCCCAGAATGGATCTCCTGCCCAAAACGCTTGAAACAGATTATCTCAAAAATTACACTAAGCCTTTGCTTTAGCAATATAACTCACCATAACCATAACATAACCCTAACAATAACAATAACAACCAAAAATATAAATCTAAACCAGTTAAACCCAAATAACTTGAACCACTCTGATTTATTGATTCTTCGATACCTTACTCTTTTTAGAATGGATTCTAAAGTTCACATACATGGCCTGGGAATTCATGTCCGCGATCATCTGTTGCTGACCAAAAAACTCTCTTTTGAATCTCCTGACCATTCATATATGTATTTCCGTCTATCTCTCTTTAATTCATTAAACTATCTCTTCTTTCTCTACTGTTCCCCTTCGTCTGAAGACTGTTGTATGCTCGATAGTATTTCCGATAATATAGACAAGGCCATCTCTATGCACCCGTTTCCAAACATATTCGTGTTCGGTGACTTTAACGCCAACCATATCAGGTGGCTTGAACACTCTGTCACTGACCTCGATGGTATTAATTTTCCAATCACTCAATCCCTCATGCAAGTGGTTGACTTTCCTACTCGTTTCCCAATAACCCTGACGGTAACGCTTCCCTTCCCGATCTCTATTTTACCTCTATCTTTGACTCTTGTCACGCTACTCAGCTCTACCCTTTTGGCAACTCTGATCACGCTGTAGTGTCTGTAGACATCTCCTTCTATTCCCAATCCAGCCATAAGCCTCCTACCAACAGAATATAATCAACACGCAGACTGGGACCCGTAGCATCGCGACATCCCTTAGAATGAAGTTTTTAATCATCCTGTTCAAAAATGTGTGTCTGGGGTTTCCTGGGTAAAAGCCGACATCGATGTTTTCATTCCAATAAGGACATACCAAGTTAAATCGCGCTCATCTCCTTGGTTTTCACCTGCTTGCTCAGCCGCAATAGGCCACAGTAATCACTTCTTCCGTCTGTACCGGAGCGATATGTCTGATTACAACAGATGTATCTTTGCTCGTAATGAGTGGAAGTGTGTCCTCAATGAAGCAAAGATACTGTTTGCTGATAGAATAAAACAACGTATTGCATCTCGCAAGATTGGTTCTAGAGATTATTGGCGGCTCTACAAATGTGTACTGAACAACAGCAAATCCCCAGTCCCTTCTCTATACAATCATTTCGAAGTCCTAACATGCACAGCAGATAAGGCGGAATGCTTTGCTCGGAAATTCTCTTCCAACTTAACATTTGACTTATCCAGAGTGCCCACGCCTGATTCCATCCAGCATAGAACTGAGGCCCTACTGAGTGCAGAACCGCGTTGATGGTCTTGGGCATCACCTCTAAATTAAACTCTCATAAAGCAAGTAAAGGTGACGGGATACCAGCCATAGTCCTAAAGAAATGTGCTCTCCAAACTATACAACCATTGTCTCGCTGATTCTTGGATTCCAACCTCTGATGCCTCTGTTTTTAAGAACTCTGGAGACCCTTCTGGCCCCTCTTTGCCCTACCACTCTTCGGCAAAGTTTTCGAGGTTTTAATCAATGCCGTAGTGGTTAAGCATCTTACATCCCACGATCTACTCTCTGATAAGCAATATGTTTTCCACTTTTCTCAATGTACGGCTGATGTGCTTTCAGCCATAAATTAATATGTATATCAAGCTTCTAGAACAGTTCATATGGTTGCCAAGATCAACAACTGATAACCAAAATAGTCCTGGAAAACTGCAGGAAAATACATCTTTTATGCAGTATACATGCCCCGAATCCATAGGCACTCCGGTCACTTGCGACTATTATTTCTAATTTTGGGTCATAGTGCGCTAAAAATCCGCGGTTAGCGTCTTAATTATTTTGCCAAACGTTTTCTGGCATTCATCTGTCCACTCCCAAACTTTTTCCTTCTTCAACAGTTCGTTTAGGGGTGCGCGTAATTTATGCATGTTTGGAATGAATTCTTGGTAATAATTCACTAAGCCTAAGAAGCTTTGTAATTCAGCTACGTTTTTTGGAGCTGGCATTTTTTTTTTATTGCCGTAGCCCTTTCTGGGTCTGGTCGTCTTCCTTCTTCATCGATGATATGTCCCAGATATTTTATTTCCTTCATAAAGAAATCGCACGTTTTCTTTTACCTTAAAACCATAGTTTCGTATTCTCCTAAAAACCTCTTGAATCAGTTCCCAGTGTTGCTCAATGTTTTTGCTATTTACGAGTATGTCATCCAGGTATGCAATCGTGAAATCAAGTCCGCCTAGCTTAGTATCCATTATCTGTTGAAATATTACCGGCGCGACCTTAATCCCGAATGGTAATCTTTGGAACTTGTATAATCCTTTTTGCGTGTTTATGTACAATAATCTCGAGCTTTCCTCATCTACTAGTATTTGTAGGTACGCTTCGCTCAAGTCTATTTTGGAAAAAAATTTCCTCCGTTTAGTTTTGTGAAAACTTCTTCTGGACTGGGTAGAGGATAGTGGTAATCCTTAATCGCTGCGTATAATCCCGTTGAGAAATCAGCGCATACTCGTATCTCCCCCGATTTCTTTTTGACGTAAACCGTAGGTGCGGTCCATTGACTATATTCCACTTTTGTCAATATACCGATTTTTTCGAGTCTATCCAACTTTATTTATTTTTTCTATTGAAGCAAAAGGTACGTTCCTTTTCTTCTTGAAGATAGATTGTACATTTTCTTTTATTTCTATATTTGCTGCCATTTTTTTACACCTCCCGAGACCGGCTGAAAATACTTTGGGGAAACTCTCTTTTAGTTTCTCCTTTAATTTATCTGCTTCGGTCGATAAACCTTTCACTCTCTGGCAGTACGTACTTATTGGTAAATCCCAGAGGTCGAATTTCTGCATCCAGTCTGTTCCAAATAAATTTTCTGTATTTCTTAGAACATACATTTTTAATTTTTTGATCATTCCGTTGGATGTCACATTTGTAATAACTTCTTTAAATTTTATTTTTCTCCCCGTTACCGACCTAGCAATTTTATCGTTTCTCAACATGGTCGGTTTGTTCAATTTTCTCCATGTTTGTACGTTAATAATAGTTAAGTCCGATCCGGAATCCAATTGTAGTCTGACTTATCTTTTTAACATTTCTACTTGCACGTATTTTTGTATCTTTGTCTCATCCGCTTGGTCAGTCCTCGTGAATCTTACTCTGCTTTTGCTTTCTTTCCTAGTCCAACAATGAGAACTTTTATGGCCCACTTTTTTGCACGACAGACAAGTCTTAAAGCGGTATGGGCAGTCTTTATACAAATGCAATGTCCCACAGCGATAGCATGCACTGGGTGGTATTTTTTTCTAATATTGAGTTTTGAAGTATAAAAATTTATTTGATTTGTTTTTGAGGAGGGAAAATTGGTTTGTTCTGTTTTTGAGGAGTGAAAATTGGTTTGTTCTGTTTTTGAGGAGTGAAAATTGGTTTGTTCTGTTTTTGAGGAGTAAAAATTGGTTTGGTTTGTTTTTGAGGAGTGAAAATTGATTTGTTCTGTTTTTGAGGAGTGAAAATTGGTTTGTTCTGTTTTTGATGAGTAAAAATTGGTTTGGTTTGTTTTTGAGGAGTGAAAATTGGTTTGTTCTGTTTTTGAGGAGTGAAAATTGGTTTGTTCTGTTTTTGAGGAGTAAAAATTGGTTTGGTTTGTTTTTGAGGAGTGAAAATTGGTTTGTTCTGTTTTTGAGGAGTGAAAATTGGTTTGTTCTGTTATTGAGGAGTAAAAATTGGTTTGGTTTGTTTTTGAGGAGTGAAAATTGGTTTGTTCTGTTTTTGAGGATGTGCAAAAACGTGTTTGTCGTTGTACTTTACGTATGTGCGTGATGCCAGATTCTTCTATATCTTTCGAGTCCTTCTTCACGCTTATACATCTCTGACAGTCTTCAGCCAATTTTTGTAGCGTCAAATCTGGTTCACTCACCAGTTTTGTAAGAATTCTGCGTCTGATATCCGCGTCTTTCGTCGAAACCAGGCCTTGAACGAATATTAAGCATTTAAAATTGTCCGGGCTGAGTTCAGTTAACTTAAAGTCATCACAGTTTTTATTTACAATGGAAGCGAATTTTATATAGTCTTCGCTGTCCTTTTTTGTTAGATTTAGACATTTCCATCTTTTGTGAAATAGTGAGGTATTTGGGCTAAATAGTTCTGTTAACAGTTTTATGGCTTCCTTGAAAGTTAACTCATTTGTTTTCCTTGGTAGGATGTAGTCTACGAATTTAGTGTGTTCGCTAAACCCTAATTTTCTTAATAGTAGACGTACTTTTCTCGCGTCTGACCAATTCCCGCAATCAAACTCATATAAATCTTCGTACCTTCTGAAGTAAGCTGCGAAAGTTTTGTCTGGTTTATACGTGAAATCTTCGATAGAGTTCCATATAGTATTTTGCAAGAGAACTGTTTCATTTTTGGAATTTTGCCCTTTATTTGTTATTACCTGTAGCAATAATTCTTGTAGTTCCAGATGCTTCTGTTCGTTTCTTCTGTTGCTGCTCAAATTGTATTTTCATAACTTCCAATATGGTTGCCTTAAAATCTTCCATATTTACCAGAATTATGTGTAAGTATTTTTCTTCAGGTCTTTGTTGTCTGTTATTCTGAAACCTTAGTACGGAAAAAGAAATTCCTGTGTAGAATTTGTGTTTTTGTTACTATTGTAATGTTGGTGTCCAAAAAGAAAATTTTCTCTCATTTTTTTTTCTTATGTTCGCGTAGAACTTGTTTTTTTTTATCTCACTACCTACGTCGCCTCTCTTATGGACCGCCGATAGCAAAAAGTTTTTTATAGATTCTCCGCATAGAGTTTGTTTCTTGAGTATACTTTTCTTTTTCTTTTTTTTTTAGGTTCTCCGCGTAGAGTTTGTTTCTTTAGTTTTTTGTCGCCACTGTTATAGCCGACGGATAGCAAAAAAAGTTTGTCCTCCGCGTAGAATTTGTTTCTGCAGTTCCTCGTCGCCACTGTTATGGGCGACGGATAGCAAAATGGTTTGTCCTCCGCGTAGAATTCGTTTCTTCAATTCCTCGTCGCCACTGGTATGGTCCAATATCCTCGCACCACAGTTATGGTCCAATATCCTCGCACCACAGTTATGGTCCAAGGTTAAAACCAAGGAAGAACAACATGAACACAAGAGTAGAATAACAAAGATATATTACAATAGAAATATAGTACAAGAAGTTGAAGGTGTTAGTAATGACTGTCCGTCTGGTTTAGAGTGAACTAATATTGTCTCGACTCGTTACACCATTCATTCATTATACCTCTTGAGAGGCGCAGTATTTATAGTGTCAGGAAGACTCCATTATCGTTATAGGTAAGTTCCCATGAGACATTGTTCAGTGGAATTTCGTCAACCGGGGTAGAGTAATAGCACGTGGAACTAGAACAATCTACCCCAGGTGGATGAAATAAAAGGTTAAGTTCGCAATTGCAATCACCTGAAGAAGGCTGGAGCCCTACAACTGCCGAAACGCCGTGAATATGACAAAGATGAGGACCACAGTCCGAACAATAGTAATAGTGTAAATAAATTACATGTAGATATGCAAATTATAGTCACATTTCTCAACTCCATAAAAAATCAAGGCTAAGTGAATTGCTACTTAAGGTTCATAATATCAGCAAATCAAATGTTGTTACAGAAATTCTCACAGGTGAAATCCAAGCCTTTGAAATCAGCATTTAAAATCCTCTCCAAAACTTGAACATTCTCAAAAAATATCCACAAAGGAGTTTTTGCTCTACATTCACGTCTCTTTTTATTTTCCTTTTCTTTTTGGTCCCGACGTAATTGTTCCTGTCCTCCCAGCATCCCGCAGCGTTACTTTCTTTTTCTTTCTTTCCAAGATTCGGCAATATTTTTAAGAACCCCCCCTTTCCAACTCCAAGCGACATGTGTGGATATCGTAATCAATGGTGGGGTGGCAGAGATCACCAGAGCGAGTAGAAACTGATATTTTTTGAATTCGAAAAGGAAGTGGAAACGTCTTCAATTTCGCTTTAAAAGGATGTAGCAAAAAGGGACGCTTTATTAACGAATGTGTAAGGGTATCATAAATAAAAACTAAAGTTAGATTTATAAACCATGCAGGCCATTTTTAAATGAAATATGTATATTATACAGTCAAATATCAGAGGTTTGGAGGTGTTTTACCAGAGTTAGCCAATGAAAACGTCAAAACCACAACAACCACGGTATTTTAAGTTTCTCAAAAAAGTAGTAATAAATTATTTTGGTGAAACATATTGTACTGGTAAACAGGAATAGATAGATAGATAGATAAATAGATAGATAGATAGATAGATAAATAGATAGATAGATAGATAGCCTCTGGTGAGATGATGGGTGAAATTAATATATGTTTAAGGGGAATAACATTAAAAAAAAACATTCTTTTTAAAATATTGGGTGTTGCTGAATTGTAGTAAACTTTTCCATTTATGATTAGTAAATATAGTTTTAATTTAATAACAATATCAGTTTAGTGATAAAAATGAATATTGAATTTTAGACGATTTAAAAGTTTATAAATTATTCTAATTACTTTTAAAAAAAGGAAGACAATTCTTGTAACAAATTCATTGTTCACTGAAAAGTTGTTGTTTTTTTTCTTAAGACATTAGTGTCCATAATTTATTTTACTCATAAAATCAATTAAAACTATTTGTAATTAAATAATGTCTTGGTTTTATTGCATTTTTTTTACGATTCAAAACATATTTTCAGTAACTGAGGTTCCCATTCGAGAAAAGAAAAATGATTTAAATTCTCCAATGACTTGTTCTGATAATTAAAATAAATCTTAAGCGCTACAAAGAGGAATTTTTCGACATTTTATGAAATTAAATAATTGGAGAGTATCATATAAAAATACGATGATTTAAGAAAAAAGAAATATATCTAAAATAATTTAATTCAGTAGTAAATAAACCATGAAAATTATCTGATTTTTGTAAAATTACTAAATCAATGGCTTTTCACCACGAAAAGACACTCAATTTTTCCATAATAATTTATGGTCACCTGTTGACGCAATGAAAACACAATTTTTAACCAAAAATTCAAAGGTTCTAAAAAGGATTAAAAAATATGTTTTTGCATAAAAAATACTTTAGTCTTTCTTCTTCATAATAACACAAATATTTTCACGATAAAACTTTGTTTTTATTAAGTGTTGGCACTTTTTAAATCATGCATATTCATTTTAGTGAATCTTTGTTGGTACACACACACATACACACATATGTGTGTGTATGTATGTGTGTAATGTTCACTTTTTTAAATCTTATTCATAAAACGTTCATTATTTTTTTTTTATTCATTTGAGAATTTCAGTGTGTTGATCGGAATCTCAGTTGGGGTCATGGATGCACAACACGATAGAACGAAATATTCACTTTTAAAACGAAGAAAACTATGTGGCCCATCGGTTAACAGCGTAGAAAATTGAATCTGCTAGCCAGTTTCAAATTCCAGCCGAGACACTTTGGGATCATGTTACTCTAATGCCCTTAGGAAATTTTGCACTTCTGAATAAAACAGAAAGTCGTACTGAGTTCTCTCGACGTGATTGGCAACCAGTCGAGTCGAAAGAAATTATGAATTTAACGCCATGAAGAAATCACTTTTTTCCTTCCCAAGAATGATCATTTTACAGGAAAGGAAATTGTGGCGAGCCATGCTCACCTCCCTCGTGACATGGTACTTAAAAAGAATACTAAATGCATGTTTAGTTTGAAATCAACGTTTTCCTTTCCACTGGTTGTGGGAAAGAATTTTCACGCTGAACCTGTACTCAAAGAGAAGAAACAGCGACTTATCAACTTGATGAATTTGAATGAATAGATAGCAAAATCAGAATAATTACTGATAGAGTTATTTGAACAAATAAGACCTTGCGGCAAGATAAACCGCTTCATAGCCAATACTCTGCCCGTACCAAACAAGCTGTTGTAGAAAAACCCCGTGCCCATCAGTGGCTACGTAGTGCAGGGTTAAAAGCTGAAACCGAAGGTTCTATCCTTGCTGCACAAAACCAATGATTGATAACTAGAATTTATCAAGAACATATACTAAAATATTGTGTTAGCCGAAAATTCAGATTCTGTGATAAATACCCAGAAACAATTGATCATCTTGTATCAGTTTGCACGATATTGGCACCCACTGAATATAAAATCCGGCATGACAGAGTGGGCCAATATCTGCACTGAAAAATATGCGACTTCTACTGGAAGGAAACTGAAAGAAATTGGTATGAACACCACCCAGACCCGGTTATGGAGATAAAACCTGTTACAATTCTATGGGACTACACAATACACACTGACAGAACAATCAAAGACAACCACCCAGACATTGTTCTTAAAGACCACAAACAAAAAAAGTGCCTCCTTATTGATATGGCAGTCCCTTCAGCTTGCAATGCATCTTTGAAGACATTCAAAAAGCTGTCAAAATACAAGGAACTTGAAATCGAAATCTCATAAATGTGACACATGGGAACATCAACAATCCCTGTTGTACTTGGAACCCATTGGATTGGTTGGAAAAGATTCCAGTAGACAAATTAAAGGGATTCCTGGAAGCTCATGCCTTAAAGAAATACAAAAAATTGTTTTCACGGGTACAGCCCACACCTTACGAAAGGGTTTTATCTATGTAAAATATGTGTTTTTTTTTTTTCTTTTTAGTTGGTCAGTTGAAAAAGTCATGATTCCATTTCTAATCTTAGGTCTCTGGGCGGGGCCCGGAAAGAAATGTGTACACACCAGAAATCTAAGGAAATAATAATAATAATAATAATAATAATAATAATAATAATAATAATAATAATAATAATGACGACAATAAAAATAATTTTAATGAAAAGAATGATAGTAAAACGTGACACTGAAAAACAATTATTACAATAACTTCTATCTTTTCCTCACTCTCATTTTTAGAATAAAGTGAAACTTAGAAAAAAATAGTACGTCTTTCCAAGAGAAATGATAAATTTTGGAGCACGAAAGTGCTAGTTGCACGCATCATTATCGACGTTCCCGGAATATTTCCAAAAGTACTTACAAAGCGGATGGAAAATCTGGAAATCCAAGGTAAAAGCGACAAAAATGCAGACTATAGTTTTGATAAACACATTATGAATACTGAATAGAGCGCTGAAATATTTAGGAAACTTCCCCTCACTTCATCTCTGGCTTGAATCATTATTTCCTACAGCCGTGAAAAATCAACTAAGACTAAACAATGAAAACGGTGATAATAATTAGAATTCTATAACCACTAAAGGAACATTAAAATATTGGTGTAAATCCTCATTCTGAGATAAGTTGATTATAGAATACAGAAATATTGGTAATGTGCGCGATATTTGTCTTGGAATGGATAAGAGAAAATTGTATTTCGCCAAACTCTCAAGTGTTGTGTGCTTAGTGTCTTTAAGTTAGAATTAGCATTCAAGGTTTTTTCACTGAGACTCAAGGATAGACCTCTGCTGCCAAAATGTGTAACTATTTCAGCCAAGAAGCAAGCGAACCGTTATTTTCATGCAACAAATTAAAGGATAAATCTAGATACATTAGTAAAACAGAAAAAGAAAAAAAAAACTTCAAAGAGTTACGTATTATACATTATACGTTATTTGCATCGTAAATCAAAAATCAGATGACAGACCTTCATCAAGTTGAAAACTCTACCTTTGCTTGCATGTTAATGCAATTTTTGTAACGCGCGCGCAAATACACACACGCAAACACACACAGAGACACGCACGCAAACACACAGACACAAACACACATATATATACATATATATATACATACACATACATATATATACGTATGTATATATATATATATATATATATATATATATATATATATATATATATATATATATATATATATATATGTACAAGATTAAAAATAAATCTAGCCGCATCCCTCTAGTAACCACTTTCAATCCACTCTGCCTCCACTATCCCAAATAATCAAACGTCGCTGGGAAATACTACATCTCAAACCAGACCTAAAAAAAACTGTTTAAGGAACCCGGCCTTCTTGCATATCGTAGACCTAAGAACCTAAAAGAAATCATAGGTAGTAATCACATTTCAAGGGACAAGGTAATCCGTAATAAACTAAGAACAAAAACAACAGGATTTTCCCAACCATGCAACAACAAAAGAAGTTTACGTTGCAACCATATTAAAAAGACGAATTCATTCACTAGCTCAATCACTAAATCTACTTTCAAAAACTACCACGATTCTAACTGTAGAAGTCATAACATAATTTACCTCCTAGAATGCACACTATGTCAGAAACAATATGTAGGAAAATCTGAATGGCCCTTTCACTACAGAATTAACAATTATCGTAAACGAATTAAGTCGACTCCCCATGAAAAATTATTACCTGTAGAACAACATTTCGGCATGGAAAAACATGATTTCAAAACCCATGCCAAATTCACTATAATTGAGAGAATAGAAAAGTTCAGAGCAGATAACATTAGAAAGATTTTAGAGTCCCATGAAAATAAGTGGATACAACGTCTAAAAACAAAATATCCAGCCGGGCTAAACCATAAATTTAACAATATATAGATAGTAGTACGAATATATAACTCAACAAATCAAAACATACCCACATTTCTCACCCACACAAGACAGACATGCTTACGGAGGTGTGGAGGCCTCACACTTATACACTCACCCACACGAATATACACACTTACACACATCATACTCACTCACTCCCTAATGAGTCAAATGATAACACACATCCACAGCAATACACACGCTTACACACATCATACTCACTCACTCCCTAAGAACCAAATGACACACACAAACACTAAACAGAGACACATCCGCTCACCAGGCCCAATAAAACTGCCAAACTGACCAGAGAATTCAGAGCAGCATGTATCTATCCAGCTCTTATCTCAAATAACAACTTAAAAGAGACTGTTTGACTAACACAAGGATTGTTAAAAGATTCATGTCAAAAATATAAAAAAATTAAAAAAAAAACAAATGAAAACTACAGACAAAAGTTCATTTTCTCCATCAAGACATTCATTTCTATAGTTCACTGCTACCAGCAAGCAGAAATATTTCTCCTCCCGATGATGGCCATTTCGGCCGAAACTAGTCGAGGAATCTAAATGAAATAATAATAAAAAAAATGAAAGAATATTAATCTACAACCCAGTGTGTCTAAAGATTTTAATTTTTTTATTTTTTTATTGTTCAAAATATACGTATATATATATATATATATATATATATATATATATATATATATATATATATATATATATTATTGCCGCTTACACAACCAACGTCCCTTTCTACGACCATAATGGCAATATCTACACCTAAACTATTGGTGTTAGTATAGGAAATCCATTCAGCCTATGATTCTCCAACTACTATATATCCCACGTAGAAAAAAAAGTTACTAACCACAAAATATATGTTCACTATATAGACAATATTTGTATCTTGCCGAAAAACAAACAAGGAATTGATAAGCTCAAAACCACATTCGAAAAAACACTGTCCTTATCTTTATCTACGAACTTCATGAAAAAAAATAAACTCCCATTCTCTGACGTTCTCGTAAAATTCAGTAATAACACATTTCCCAGTTTATTATATAAAAAAACCCACTAACAGAAACTCTTGACACCTTAATTTTAAGAGTGAATGCCAACTTAGATATAAAATAGTTGTTATAAATTTTTATTTAAAAAGGGCATATTAGAATAAATCTTCTAGTCCCTTTTTTCTTAAAGAAGTCAATAATATAAAACAAACGCAATGATTTTTAAAAATAACTCATCGACCACCAGATTAGACTCTTTCTGAAGTAACTAATAGCAATACTGAATGGATAAAAATAATAACATTAAAATCTTCTGCAAATGCCAAATACATGTTAACAATAAGCACGACTAATTTTCCCTTAGAAATATCATAAAATAATACACAACTTCGCTCGGCCTGAACAAGAAAATTAAATTAATTATCTATTATAAAATATTTAAACTGGTAAACTTATAAAAATAGCAACCTACAGAGAACCGATATTATTTATGAGTTCAAATTCCCCTTAAGAAAGTGTGTCAAACCAAACTCATAAATAATTATATTAATTATATTACTCATACTTATCTAGACGACTTACGTTACCCCTACCTGACCATAACTCAATCAGGGCTCATTTAAAGACTCATGAAAACTTATCAAATTCCATTCGAAACATACTAACAGAAAATATAAGAATAATAGGCTCATCCACATGTAAAAATTAATTAAAAATAATGGAAGCCCTAATAATAAAACAAAGGAAAAGCCAAGACTTGATAGCATTAACAGAAAACACGGCCACAATGTGCTGACCGTGTTTGGAAAATAAAACATTCCTATAACTTCAAACACACAGACAAAAATCTACAGATTCAGTTAAAAAATTTAAAAATAGGGATCGCCCTTGCTAATGTTTTAAACAATAGCCGAATGCGTTCGGATATGCAGAACTTTTGGACAATTTTTACACATTTTATGTCCAGAAAAGAAAACACTTGTACAAACACAAGAAAAATTAAATAAAAAGCTTCACTGCAGTACCATGTCTGTCATCTTTATCAAAATGTGTATAGAAGAGGGATTGCTTCCCAATATATATATATATATATATATATATATATATATATATATATATATATATATATATATATATATATATATATATGTGTGTGTGTGTGTGTGTGTGTGTGTGTGTGCGTGTGTATGTTTGTGTGTGTTTCTTAGTATGGCAGTACCCATGTATATCTGTTGACAGTCAAATACGTAAGTAAAAAAGCAGTTTTTTTAAATAATCCCTTTGGGCTCGTGTTTGTCTAGTTTTCTGGCTATTTTGTTCGCCCTTTTTCGGGCCATACTAGGATTATTGTTTTACAACTTCTTTCAGCATACAATCTACCCAATTTACTATAAGCTTAGCATTCTAGCCATCTGCTATAATCGTTACTTTCAAACTTTTATAGATTTTACAAGTACACACACAAAAAAAAATAAAAAAAAGATTTTACCAAATTCTCTTCACGTTCACTTGTAAATATAGTACCATAAAAGACATATGTTGACATCAAATCAGATAATTTGTCTTATAAACTAATGATCGAAGAAAAAAAGAACTTATTTTCTTTGTCTTGTTTCCTTTGCGCTAAACTCTCAGCAGCGACCATCATTTCAAAAGTTTATCGATGTGGATATTTATAATTTTATACAAAGGAAAAACTGGCTTTTGATATTCACAATGTCACATAAAAAAAACGCTATTTGTGTTTTAAGAATAAATCTACGTTCGATAGGCTTTTACTAAATAGGGTACGGCACTAACCTCGCTGAAAAGACATAAGAAAATACACACTGGATTAAAATCTTAATTAAAACAACATCGGCTTTTTTAAATTTTTCAATCCATGCTGAATGAAAATCTAATGGTTTTTTCATCATCATCATCATCATCTTATTATTATTATTATTATCATTATTTTTATTTTCTTTGCTTTCTGGCGTTTACACATTTCTTTCCGGGTCCCACCCAGGGACCTAAGGTTAGAAATGGCATCATGACACTTTTCACTGACAAAAAAAAAAAAAAAAAAAAAAAGTTACATAGATAGAGCCCTTCGTAAAGTGTGGGCTGTACTTGTCAGAACAATTTTTTGTATCTCCTTGAGGCATGGGCTTCCAGGAATCCCTGCAATTAGTCTACTGCAATCTTTTCCAACCAGTCCTAGGGCTCCAACTACAACAGGGATTGTTGATGTTCCCATATGCCACATTTTCGAGACCTCTATTATTATCATTATTATTATTATTAGTATTATTAGTATTATTATTATTATTATTGGGTTGTTATTATATACACATTTCCTTCCGGGTCCCTAAGGTCAGAAAGGGTTTCATGACATCATCTCCTGATCAAAAATTTGAAGAAAAAAAAAATCACACCGGTTTTACATAGCTCTTCGTAATGTATCAGCTGTACTTTTGAGTACGATGTTTTGTATTTCTTTAAGACATGGGCACAAGTAATCCCCACGATTAGTCTATCGGAATCTTTTCCAGTCAATACGAGGGCTCCATCAACAACTGGAAATACTGACATCCTCATGTGCCACAAATTTTGGGATCCCTGTAATTTGATTTTTTTTTTTTTTTTTTTTTTTTTTTGAGATCTTCAAAGATACATTACAATCTGCAAGGACTGCCATGTCAATGTGAAAGCACAATTTGTTTTTGTGGTCTTTGATCACGATGACTGGGCAATTAGCTTTAGTTGGTTGTTTGGATTTATTGTAAAAGTCAATAAAATTGTTACAGGTCCTATCTCTGTAACTGGGTCTGGTTGAAGTTCATACTAGTTTTTTGCAGTTTCCTTCATGTAAAAGTTGTATATTTTCCAGCGCAAATATTAGCACACTCTATCGTGTCGGGCTTTATATTTTGTGGGTGCTAACACCATGCAACCTGATACAAGATGGGCAACTGATTCCGGATATTTATCACAGAATTTGCAATTGTAGTTATTATTATTATTATTATTATTATTATTATTATTATTATTATTATTATTATTATTATTTGTGTATGTTATGTTTCCCGCTTTGTATCCTCTAGAGCCAGGTCCAAAATAATTTTAGTAATTTTATTACATGGATGTTTTCAAGTTGTTTTTTTTTATTTTCAGTTCATCAATTTCTTTCAATACAGTTCCGAATTGTTCCAAACTCACCAATAATGACAGGTAAAATAGCCACCTTCATATCCCGCATTTATTATAAATGTTTGGAAAGATTTGTATATTTTCTTTTCTATTGATTAGATGGTTTCTATTCTTCATTGAATTTTCAATTTTCCAAACTGTTTGCAATGCCGTTCAAAATTCTTCAAAATTCATCGATAATGATAGAAACCACTGTGATTTCATCTACTCTACAATATCTTCCGTTAATGATGCTTATCTTTGTCAATAAAATGACAGAAGATGTGTTTCATTCTAAAATCTTGATTTAATATTTTTCAAGATCACAAATTTTCCATAGATTTTCGGAGGAGGTTTTTCATTGTTTACAAGCAAGTTTATTTCTTTTATATCTCACATTGACCGATCTCTTTTAGCAAAGGTCATTATGTGAAAATATATCTTTCTTTTTAAATTTTATAATTACTGACTATATTCTGACACCCACCAGTTTCCTTACCTTCTTACATTCATTTACTCTTTCTTCATTTACTCTTTCTTCTCTCAAATACTTTTCTTACTTCCATCATTCTCTTTCTTTAACACGATTTCTTCGTTCATTTTCATTTTTTTCCACTTTAAATTTTTTCCTCTCTTTTTTATTTCTGCCATTGTTTTAGTTTGTCTTTAAATGAAAGAATTTGTAAGCAGGATTTAACGCGATCCATTCCCTTCTCTGTAATTACAGCTTGGTCTACTTTGTGCGGATAGCTTGATAGTTATTTTTCTCTTGTGCTGTTTTTTATTTGTTATGTTCTTAGTGCAACTCTAGCTGATCTATATTGTGTTGCTGTTGAATACTTTATGAAGTGTTTTTGATGGTTTGTATATGAGTTAAATTAATATTTTTCCTGCATTTGTTTTTACATTTATGTTGTACAGTGAGTTGAACCATATGATGTTTATTTTTCTGTTTCCTTTTTGGTCCTGCTTTGCGTGTATGTGTGTGTTATCAAAATCTCACATGTTTCATTTTTATTTTTGAATTCGTTGAATATAGTTTCATTGGGGAATTGTTATATAACCTGCAGTTAATTGATTGTGGAATCTGCTTGATTATTGTTGGTAGGTTATTGCAAAACAATATAATACACTAAGTAACAGTTAAAATCCACAGATAACTACGAAAAAATATGCATATGAGTAATGGAAGATCCCTAGAAGCAGAGAAAAAACGCACACAAAACATTATTACAGATAGTAAATACGCGAACCGCACAATGTTTTCCGAACACATATGGGAAATTAAAAACAAAAACAAAAAAACAATTACATACAAAATATTATGGAAAATAAGAAAAGAAAACTTCAGCCGACAACAATAAATTAAAAATCTGTTAACATCGGTTGGGGGAAAAATCGCTATAGTCAACCTCCCCCTGTCCAACACAAATTGCCAAATAAACCATCAGAACTTATCTCAA
The DNA here is from genome assembly GCA_963932145.1 of Acanthosepion lycidas. Classification (NCBI taxonomy): domain Eukaryota; kingdom Metazoa; phylum Mollusca; class Cephalopoda; order Sepiida; family Sepiidae; genus Acanthosepion; species Acanthosepion lycidas. The sequence continues at coordinate 137,286,365 of OZ010576.1, forward strand.
AAGACAGACACAAAAATTAATTTTTTCGGCGTTTTTTAAAAATCGAAGCCTAAAAACCAATAACTTGTAAAATATCACCACGAAAAATGTAAATATATTCACGATATGCAACGGAGATAATGTAACATACTTTAGACAAAGGCGATGTATTTTTCCGCCTTCTCACAGGTCTGTAAATCTGTTAGAAAATCGGATGTGTCTGTAAACAGCGTCAATAATTTTCTTTAGGCTAGGTACTAATTAAAGTTCAACCGAAATTCATGAAAATATATCAGTTGGCAATTAGTATAACCAACAATTATTTCTGTTAATTACGTTGTATCCAAGTTAATATTTATTTTTGTTTTATCCAAGTTAATCTTAAATAATGACTTATATAGACATAACAATGTTTTAATGTGTCTACTTAAATACTTATTTAATTGTAGTATATATATATGTGTGTGTGTGTGTGCGTGTGTGTGTGCGAAGAAAAGAGATGGTTTTTATGTAATAATTCGACAGACTTTTATTATTAAAAGTTATTTTTAGTGGATACTCGTATTTGAGTAAACTCCCATGCATTTATTAAACAGTATAATTATTTATTTTCGTCTAGCTTCCTGAATATTTATGAAATGCATCCTCTTTCTTTACAAATTGCTTAGTTTACGTTATGTATATTTCAAGAGTCAGAGAAAAATCAGCGTTTAAAGAACTATTCAGCTTTGCTTGTTCATCTGTAGCCGAAAGTTCAAAGCACGTCAGACCTAATTACGGTTTCCCCTAGAGGAACGCATGTTCGAGTCTTACCGGAGAGGGAATATTTTTCTCTAATAAGAGTTCTAGAATATTTAGGCCAGTACACAAAAATAAATAAATATACTGTTTAATAAATAAACGGAATGTCTACTCAAATACGAGTATCCTCTAAAAATAATGTTTAAGCAATATATATATATATATATATATATATATATATATATATATATATATATATATATATATATATATATATACATATGTATGTCCGTGCGTATTCCAAATTTAGATAGGCAAATTGATAACGTTTTGATATCACAGTTCGTTTTTTTTTTAGTTTTTTTTTATAATTACAATTTGTAATTATCCTTGAAATTGGAAATAATAAGAGTTTTGGAAAGAGATGATTTCATTCACAGTCTTCATGCCATAGGAAGGATGTTTAAAAATTTGCCTCGAGTAAAAATTCTATTTATGTAAATATTACGAATAATGTACGGATTAGAAAATACCTTAAGGAAAGAGAGAGAGAGAAAAACTTTAAAATGCTGATTATTTAAAGATAAATGTAAAGATACATAAATTATTTAACATCAAATTTGATTGAAAAAGAATTGTATTAACTATACAAAGACCCTAGTTTAAAAAAGTAGCTATGACTTTAGAAAAAAATTAAGCTCGTAAAAATTACGTTATATTCAAATTAGCAAAACATGATCAAATAATTACAGCCTTTAAAAGTGTTGGCAATAATCTTGATACAGTTAATATTACAATCATTATTTTCGAAATACAGTTTCAGATTTTGTTTTTTTAAGCACAGATTAAACGTGGTAATACAGATTCGTATTGATTGGATATAATTCAATACAACTTTTCGAATGTTTTTGTTTTGTTTTGTTTTTAAGTTAATGAACTCTACTAAATAATCGTTATTTCTATGAAAACTCCATTAAAAGCCCAACAATGGTATGCCGATGATTTACTAAGTCATGCGATTTTTCTTTTATGAAATAGATACAAAAAATAAATTCTGTTTGTCACAAAATCAGCTTGGATACGAATATAAGTATTTTTAATTAAAAACATTAATTTGGATTTCATATGGAAAACAGAGAAACGGAGAAATATATTAAACTAAATATAAATATATAATAAATAAATATTTAAGCCATTTTTTCAAGTCCTGTTGATTCGATATCTATATTTGAAATCTTGATATTTGGGCGCAAGGTCAATATTAAATTGAGTAAAAACTTTCAAAATATATTTTTTGTTTTAATGCTTCAACAATGATGAAAAAAAACAAACTTTATTTCTTTTTGAAGGTTGCAATGGTTTCAGCCATAACTATAGATTTGTATCGTTGTAACCTCAGTAATATAACCCTACTTCACTTCTAAATCAAACTTTCATTAAAATATTTCAGAATTACTTTAAACTGGGTAAAATAATATTTTCAGAAGTGTATTATAGACTTATGTGAAATTTTTGCACTGAGTGATATATTTTTTCTCCAAATTACTTAAACTGATGTTTGGAAAATAGAATGTGCTTTGTTTTTTTCAGACTTTAGTTCGCGGTCTGTTATACCAATAATATCTGGGCGGTACGACAAACAATGTTTTTTTTTTTTTTTTTTTACCCGGCTAACAATGTGGCGTTTATACACAACGGAAGTACTGGGCAAGTCAGTTCGTACATCTATATTCGCCTATTTAGATTATCTCTGGGTTTTGCCGGTAGCGCTTCAGTTGCATGCCTTTCTTTATCGATCGCAAGTTTGGTTTCTTTCTTTAGAAATTATTTTTAAATAATGCTAATAATAAAGTTTATAATCTTTCTGAAGTCTGAAAAAAAAGTTTGAAAGAATGAGAAAACAGTGAATAGTTCGAAACTATGTGGATGACATCATTTGTGAATATCATTTTACCAGCGACTAGAAGACTAGAATGCGAGGAAGAATCGAAAGCATTCAGAAAAACTAACTGTGATACCGTCAGTGTATTCTCACTTGATCTTCGGTAAGTAAATGTAAATTGTACACAGCCTATATCTTGTAATCATCGCTGAAGAACAAACGATCGAAACTCTCTTCAGATTCCTACATTCTCCGCAGTGTTTTAGTTGATTTTAGAAATACTGTCATTTGGAGAGGCTCGATTCTTCTCAATGCCTCTAACATATTTGTCACATTCTCCAGAACATTTCCAATGCTTAAGTAACGGCGTACATAACAATCAAGTTCATCAAGTGCTGTCCTTTTCCATGTAATTCATTATTTTCAACAATTCAGAATTGTTTGTGTTATATTTAAAAAAATTTCTTTAGTTTGTAAAAATTATTTCTTTATCATCGCACTTTTAGATGGATGCATTGCTTGAGAATCTCCTTGTCTTATTGTCATTTCCCCTTTTTATGTTATATTTACATTTTAGTTTTAATAATCTTCTGCTTTTTTTGTTTTTATTTCACCTAAAGCTGAGGCTTTTGTCGTGTTATTTCAAATTCTTTATCTATATCATAACGGATCTTTATTTTTATTCGACGTCCGACCTTTCCCTCGGTTTCTGTATTGATTTTATTTCTGTTGCTTCAGAATAGATTACTTAATTTCGAATGGTTAAATTGAGATCAATTTCAATCATTATTGCAATGATTGCTTTATTTACCAGTTAATGTTTTTCTATTTTTTATCACAGTTGATTTTATCCTTTTTTTCCCATTTTCTTCCATTTTTTTCTGGTATTATGTCTATATTAATTCGCTTAGGTTTATTTTATTTCTTCAAATTCCTCGTTATCTATTTTGTTATTGTCGTATCTTAATTTGTTTTTCCTGTTCTTGATTTTTTCCTTGTCTATATGTAAAGATATTTTTATTTGACATTCATTTTTATTATTGTACATCAAATGTTTTTTTATACTTTTGGTATTTCACTTCTTTTAATCTTTCGAGCTGTGTTTTGTTTTAACATTTTTTTTCTTCTTGAGCAAGTTCTGTCTTAGTCAACCGTTTTTCTCGAATGACGTTTCGTTTGATATTTGCTGCTTTATTAATGTATAATTTTTCCAGATTTTCTGGAATTTTCTTCTCTATATTCTCTATCTTTTCTATTACATTTTATTTTTATTTTAGTTAGTAGTAGATGGCGATAAGGCACACATTATTCTTATTCTTATTCTTCTTATTCTTATTCTTCTTATTCTTCTTATTAAGGGACCACACCAGTCATAATTAGACTGAAGATAAAGTAACAGCAATTTTCCGCACTACTCAGTATTCTAACTATTTACAATAACGCTATCAACTAAATGGCTATAGTTCTTCCCTGATTTCCATTTTCCTCATTTTTTTCCTAGTTTCTTTAGGACCGTTCTGAATACTCTGATAAAGATTTGCACAGCTTTTACTTTTTGATTGTCCTGGAAAAATCAAGATATTATTTCCAATTTATTTCAGTCTTACTCTTTTGTCTACCATATTATTATTATTATTATTATTATTGACTTTTTAAATTCTAGTCAGAATATACGATAAATGTTTTTCTCTTGATTAAATTAAGTAATTTCGAAGCTTCTTCTCGAATTTCATTGTAATCAATATCATTTTAACAGTTACAAATATCTAATATATAGATATAAATAATATTTTAATAATTATTGTTGTATTTTTAAACAGATAAAAATGAGTTCAAATTTCCATATGTGTAAACATACATATTGAAAAATACAACAATAATTATTACAATATTATTTATATCTATATACCAATCTGTCTGTACATGTGTACACAAACAAACACACATATATATGTGTGTGTCTGTGTGCGTATATATATATATATATATATATATATATATATATATATATATATATATAGATAGATAGATAGATAGATAGATAGATAGATTTACGTATATTTGCATGTGAGCGTTTGACTTTATTTAAATTTATATTGCTTCTATAACATCCCTACATTATAACAATCAGTATTGCTATTTTAAATTAATTTGTGCCCATTTCTTATAGCTGTTTTCATTAATTTCAAGACTTAAGTCAACGGTCAAGGGTTTTTTAGTACGGCTTACAAAACAGAACAAATCTATTGTATCCACACATATAAACACGTACACAGACATTTGGGCACATATATTTGCATATGCACATTTAACCATGAAATCATAATTGTTAAAAATTATCTCGAAAATCTAATATTTTCTCTCTACATTTTACTATATCTATCTCTCCAAATGTATATATATGTGAATATGTGTATCTATGTATATAGATGTGAGTTTACATATATATATATATATATATGTGTGTGTGTGTGTGTGTCCTTGTATGTGGTAGACAAAGAAAATCAGGTAAGCTTAGTATTACGTTTTTCTTATGTTCTTACGGTTTTCCTTTTAGGGGTACTAAGAGAGCGCCGACAGTGTCCGTTATTGTTATTGTCCCAAGCGCCATTTTCAAGGCATTCGTTTTTAATAAGTTTTCAGCTATATTGTTTGGAAGTATCAGAAATTTTAATCTATTCGAAATAAATGTGGTTTTGATTCAGTGTTGAGGTGTTTAAATAAACATCAACAGGTTACCGCCGTTGTTAAATAAGGTAGCGTTTAAGCTAAACTGAAGAGTCAACATAAATCTTGCCAAGTAACCAAAGAAAAATACATATATCACTTCAGCAACGTCAGCTTTAATTCCTGACCAATGACAATACTTTTCTTTTTCATTTTCATGGAACAATATGCAGACTGATCGATTAAAATTTAAAAACTGTTAAAATTACAAAATAACTAAAGCTTTAATCGTTTTCGTAGTTGGATTATCAAATATTTGTTGTATTGTCGAGCAAAATCTTAAATTAAAATTAAAAGCTAATTGAAAATGGCGTCATGGATATTTATTAAATATTTATATATGTAGATAACAAAAATCGTCATAGACTTCAAACATTAAACACTCTCGGTAACTCGCTTATTAACCATACAAAACACATTTCAAATGACACAAAAACACTTTTCAAAAGAGCAATTTTTAAATTAATTAACTTGGATATTGAGAGTCTGTCTATGTAGATAACGAAAAAACATCAACATGTGTTTGTCATACCACAACATTTCTCAAGTATGATTAACAGACAAAAAAGTAATGAATGTTGATGACTATTTAGAGGATTGTTACCAGAAATTCTCGATTCTACACATTTAATTCATATCATATTAAGAAAATAAGAAAAATAATAATAAAAGTGATATAGATTTATTTTGTTTCTTCTGTCAGATCCACATAATCTTATTGTCTATGCTGGCTTAGCTCGCCTCATCAACTTGTAGCTTAGCGATACTAATTGGCAGGCTCCAAAATGATGTAGCAACTAAAATAACAAAGAACAAATGATTTTCATAAAAGAAACAAAAGTTTCCAGACAATAAGCATAAATCGTTTAGAGCCTTGAAAAGCAGGCTTTCGAGGTAGTGATATTTACATGAACGCGAACTCCTACAACTATTTCTAGCAACAAAGTCGCTACTATTTTGCCGTACAAGCAGTATTTCCGAAATTTTTGTTGCTTATCCGTAATCCTATGATTATTTAAACAACTAATAAAATCCTTTAAAATATTGTCAGAGATTTCAGGAACACGTTAAATGGAAATGAACACAACTTTTAAGAATCAATATTCTTTCGATTCAATACAAAGGAAGAATTTATTTTAATTTCTATATTCGGTTTGAATAAGAAAAATTTCGAGAAAAATATTCATATTATATAAGACGCCATAGTCGAAAATTTCCCAGCAATACAAACTATAGGTTTACAAAAGAAAACGAAGAAACTTGCTCTTTTAAAAATTTTACATGATGAATTAGGCTTCGTTGGAAGAAAAAGAATTTTCTTTTGATACAAATTGTGATGATTAAGAAAAACTTTTTATCTTGAATTAGAAGTTTTAAAATATATACATATATGCTTATATATCTCTATCTATCTATCTATCTATCTATCTATCTATCTATCTATCTATCTATCTAGATAGATAGATAGATAGATAGATAGATAGATAGATAGATAGATAGATATGCCAAAGTTTTAGCACAATAAACAAATAAATTAACCGATTAATATGATGAAGAGTACTTTAGGACAATCCTTCAAGAAAGGTTGATCTATGTTTCTTGTGACTGAGAAAGTATCAGAAAGAGCAATTACTAGCGAAGTAAATAAATTGTCCACTTTACATGACTGTAAACCAACGCAATTAAAACAATTCTACTCTTTCCATAGAATAAAAACTTTTGCCTGAATTTCTTGAAATGAAGACTTTTTATGCTTTTGAATACTTTCTTTTTCGATGATAAAATCAAGTTCCCAAAATTTGACCCTAAAAAGGACTTGCTACTATTTCATGAACAGTACTAATTGGAAAGGAGAGCGTTAAATATTCGTAAACATCAAAACATCGTAAATTTTTAAACATCAAAAAACGACATTGTTACGTCATTATTTTTGTACCAACCTAATATATATATACGTGTGTGTGTACGTTTCGTTCAAGAATTCCGACAAGGAACGCGATTAAAATTTTTATTTCATTTTTATTGTGTTCAAAAATAAAATAAAATAAAAATCGCCCTTGATAATGGCTAAAAATTGCCAAAAGCGCTGGGATATGCAGGACCTTCTTGTCCCTTATTCGAAATATTTTCATCTGTGCTGTTTTTATATTTAGTTCTGAGATAAAGTATTTTAATAATTTCGCACATTGTACGGATAATGGTTACCACTTTTATTGCGATTAACACAAGTTTCAATCAACACATTCAATAGTTGTTGAGCATGTTTTTAAACGAATAATTAGGTACTACCACATACTTTCTAAAAAAAAAGGAAAATATGTTTTAAATGCCTTCTTTTAACCTAAATTTCAGTTCTATTTAAAAGATAATGTTCTAAAGCTAATCCGAATTAAAAGAAGGATTTATTTCTTATATAAATAAACTTTGTAGACATTTTTAAATCATTAATACTTTTTTCGTAACTCATCGACTCATCGAGCTGCCATTCTATACAAAAATATAAGCAACAAATTTAAAATTCTTTTTAAAATCTAATATTTGTCCTAGGGATGAGTTTCGAAATCTGTCAGCAAAATTAATGATTAATTAAATGGATTTTCTAAATTGCTTATCTTTTATTTAAAACAATAGAAATAACGTTTTATTTACACACGCTAGCCTGCGAAATCAAAGGAGAAAAGAGAAAGACTTCCATTATACCCCTGTTCGAAAAAGCGCGGAAAAATGTACAAATAAAAACTAAAGTACGGAAGACCAGCACTGCAATAAACAACAATATGTTATATAGTTTAAGAATATATATATATATATATATATATATATTTTTTTTTAACGCTTTTATTAAACTAAGTATAATGAAGAATTTTATTATTTTTTTTTTACTGACTGAACTGGAGTTATGAAATTAGATCAATATCATTATACCCCTCCGATATTGAATAGTAGTCATTCAACAGGAGATATCAGAATTATTTCCTTTTTGTAAATCCATACCCAAAATAATATAACTGTTGCTAAATGAAAAAATAAAATGAAAATTATTTTAGAAAAAGTTCGCACAAGAAAATGACATTAAACTTTAAATTTTTTTTAAATATTCAAATATGTTTTTATTTAACAAAATAAACTCTTGTGGCGAACAGAAACGGGATTAATTTCAAAAGTGCACTGAAAAATTAAAAGTAAGTTTTTAAATAAATATTAAGTCTACATTTTTTTTCTGTCGAAAGTGAAATATAATAACGTGTTATATTATGCAAGCACCAATTCTGAAAACAAATGTTTTTTCTGGGATTTTTTTTTTATTGAATTGTTTTTTGCAAGATGGAGACAAATTTTCCGTATTTTCCGACCCAATATTGCATATTTTGTTACTGAAATAATATTTTCAGGGATTTCTTTTTATATAATTATAAAACATTTGAACTAACACCTCCTCTGCTCAAATTAAAAAAGTATACATGCGATATCAAAAAAGGGGAGGTGAAATATACCTCCCGAGTAAATAATCTCCCAAGGTTTTTTAAAAAAGTAACCTATTCAGTAAAATATTAATGAAAGAATAAGTCCTGAAAATGTCGTTCGATTCAGAGAATTTTCTTATTCTTGGCAAATATTTTAAAACTGTGTGTGGATTTTTGCTTTTAATTTTGATGTCACCAACAAAAAAAAATTAATTTTGATGTCGCCAACAAAAAAAAATTAATTTTGATGTCACCAACAAAAAATAAATTTTGATGTCACCAACTAAAAATCGAGTACTGCGTTCAATGCACATCAAGTATCTTGCACTTGTATCATGTCTAACTTAGAAAAAGGTATAATCTTTAACTCTTTGTCTATAGATTTTACGTGGTTTTTAGAATTCACTTTTTTTCTTCATTTTCACTGATTTTGACCAAAATATTTCAGTAAAAAAAGATTCACCCGATTCTTTTGGATTGGTGAAAAGAAGGGAAAAACAAAATCGATTTTTATATATACATCTGAAGAAAGTCGAAGAAAATATCTGCCGACGTATTGTGCTAATAACAACAAATGTAAAGAAAATAGTCGGTAAAATATATCGTTTTGTCAGTTTATTGATGAATAAATGATAACTACACAGTCGCTCAGGGGTACTTTAAGCCTAGATAGTAATAACTGGAAAATAGTGTTTGCACCCACTGTGACTGAACGCTGGAAAAACTAATAAATAATTAATTGAATCAATAATTTTTTCTTGTCTGTCATATTTAACAATACATAAACACACACAGATACAGACACACGCACACACACACACACACACACACATACACACACACACACACATATATATATATATATATATATATATATATATATATATATATATATATATATATATAGGTAAACAGGTACAGGTATAATTTCACTGCTGTACATAACTTAATTTAAAAGAAGGCTCAATACCGAGTAGAGCTAAATATTCTCCACAGTAGTTTAACATCGGCCGATGAGACACATTTATGGTGGTGAAACATAATTGCCATTATGTACCAATTTTTACATGTTTTAATATCCTAAAATAATATATATATATATATATATATATATATATATATATATATAAAGAAATATTTTTAATTTGTGCTATATTTATGGGATAAAGTGCTCAATTATCAGCGATAGAGCGTATGTAAATATTAAAGTGAACATTCAAGTCAACACTCAGAGGTGACAGACTGTTTCATGCTAGGCACAACCATCAGTCCTGATGCTTCCGTTTAGCATGAAATGATGTGTCGCCTCTGATTATATATATATATATATATATATATATATATATATATATATATATATATATATATATATATATATAACTCTAAACTGATATTAGGCCTGTGAAATAAACAGTTATGTGAGAATATATATACGAATATATAAAAGTACTAGCAGCATAGCCCGGCGTTGCCCATGCTTGATTCAAAAATCGTACGACTCATACAACAATGGCTATCACTTGACTTAAAATATTTTTGCCCTTCCTTGCCTTTAAAGGAGTGCCCTTTGCCGTGCTGATGTTGCTACATGCCTTACTTCTTGCCTATCTCACACTGCGAATTTTTCTAAACTCTATACTAAACGTTAAATCTGTTACGAAAAAAGAACTAAACAAAATGAACACAAAACGATCAGATTTAAAAAAGGACTCGTAACTGGAAAAACTGAATGAAAAAAGAATGTTAACAACAAATACTTTTTCACACCCAACCCAGTTCTGCGGAATCAGAATCAACGTTGAGTTTAAGCAAGCGAATGAGCCAATTGGTGTAAAGTGCCATGCAGATTTAAATTTTTCCCACTTGTGATGAATGCAGCTATCGATTTTTTTTTGCATGCTAGCATGCTAGTTAACTTTCGTGTCAGTCAGCTGTTAGCTCTCACGCTGGCCAATAGAATCTTCCTTCCTATTCGTGGCAGCCAGCTATAGGCTCTCACTCTAGGCAGTAGAAAATGGGCGCAAAATACATGAAAACTGCCGTAGAAGCATGAAAAATTCGATTATTTCCACTATAGATGGGAGTTGGGAAATGCAAAGTCGGTCTAGACCTTCCCGCTAACTTGGAACATGTGCATGTAAATTTTGGTGCAAATCCGTCGAAAATTGCAGCCATGCATTCCTTATACAGACACACACATCCTGCCTTTTATCGATAGAGATATGAAACATTACAGAAATGCTCTGATCATTAGAACATCTCTTGAGGAAGGGTTGTAGTACGGATTTTAACCACTACCCTCTGGGTTCGGCAGTACAAACTGCAGGCAAGTAATCACTTCAAAGAGGCGGTGAATACTAGGAGTCAGGTTGAATAATATTTTATAGTGACATTTTGAAATTTTAGGTAGTAACTCATATTTCATAAATCTATTTTTCATGATGTACACAAGAACCGTCTACGCATAAATAAACTTCAACGTCGCAAGCAATCTGTCACACATACTCACACACATATACACATGTCAATACATTCATACATGTATATATATATATATATTATATACATATATATATATATATATATATATATATATATATATATATATATATATATGCGAGTGTATTTGCGTGCACTCGTTCGTGGGTGTGTCCTTGGGTGGGTACACTTGGGTTAGTTAAGTCATAAAATGTTTGAGAAAAGAAATAAATCTAACTCATGACAGGAAATGGATTTTGCACAAATAAATTAAAATTATTTATCGTTTAATATTTTTGCTAAGGATTTGAAAAGATAAAAAATAAATGTCTCCGGAAGTAGGATTTTATCTGCGCAACTAAGTGAATCGACATCGTTCCCGTCTACAATATTCATAAATATGCTAGTCCATATGCTGTTGATATGCATTTAACTACACACTGTGTGTGTGTGTGTGATTTTCACCTAGCAAAAATATATCGGTAAATTAGGTGATGTGGACGGATAGTTTGATGGATATTATTTTCATTTTTTTATCCATTTGAATGGGATGGATATTTTGCTAATTTGAAAGTTTCCTTCCCGCTCTCCCCATCTCCCTCTGTCAATTTATCTTTCTCTTTCTTCCTTTCGCTTTCTATCGCTTTTACTCTCTTCTCTCTTTCTTTCTCTCTCTGCAAATATTTACATCTTCTTCTATGTGTCATGGCGATCATGTCTCTCTCTACAATTTCCTGTTCTTTGTAGCTTTTAATATATTTTTGTCCTTTTTTATCTCTTCTAAGCCCATTTACACAAGCTCACTAGGTAGGTTGTTTGCCTCTGTCTTTCTTGCCTTCGGTCTGCCCTGTGACCATCAAATTTTCCAAACCCCCTTTCCTCATTATGTGCATTAGAAATTTCATCTCTCTCTTTCTGATTTTAAGAATAAGTGGCCTATTTGTTTCATTTTTCTCTCAAACTTCTTCGTTGCACACATGTTCAGTCCATGGTATTCTCAATATTTTTCTATAGAACCATATATCTGTTGCTTCAAGTCTCTTGACGAGATTGTACAGCATTCACTGCCCTATATTACTTACCAGTTCAGTTCTCTTTTCTCTGTTTCTAATGAAATTTTCTGTTTCTTAATACTTTGCTTAGTTTTTGGAAGTCAATTTTCCCATTTCAGTACCACACTTTCCGTCCTCTGTTTTGTACTTATTTGGTTCGGTTACATCCCATTTGTACTTGCATATTAGGCTGTTCTTTTTGCTGACATCCATGTATTATGTTTTCTTGCAATTGATTGGTTAAGATTGTGAACACCAATAATGAATCCTGGTAGGACTCCTAATTCTCTCAGAATCCCTTCGGTGAGAAGAAACATACCCCTTTCTATTTTTGTATATTTACTGAATTCATTTTATACCTGAAAAAAGAAAGTTCTTGTGAAAAATATACACGAAATATCCGGGGATATATGAGAAACACTGGTTAATTTTACATCGGAAAAGAATCGTAAATCTTTTCAACTTCTCCGAGTAAGACCTGCAGCACATCCGTGATTTTCCAGCGGCATTTGTGACGAAGTGTATAGGTCAGCCAGTGGACTCACTCGTCATGATAAAAGTAAATGTACAGATAACCAGATTGCTGTCGGGAGACTTGTCTCGACTCAATCTGGAATGAATTGCGAGTCACTTGCGGGTTTTATGAGCTATTTAAGATATCATCAACGAATCATCCCTAAAATGTTCATTTAGTGCTGTCTTACTCTGTCACGCGTCGACTTCCACCATGTTTGCATGTATGCTTATATATTTACATATATCAGTATCCTCTAGTTATATGATTCATCAAGAAATTCGTAGTCTGACACGTTGTTATTAATTAAATTTCTTTTAATTTAATTTTCTTTGAACTGTTCAGTTTAGTATTCGATATATGTGGTTAATATTAATCCGGTGCACTAAGGAAAATGATCATGTGAATAATATATGCTGCACATAATTTTCTCTTTATTAGGCTACGGGCTTATTGATATACTTATGTATGTCAATAACAGTTATCATTGAATTAAGGGCTTTGTCAAGAAAGAGATTGTGTTGAAAAATAAATTTCTGTTTACACTAAATGCCTTTTTATCATTGTACTTTGTGGACCAGAATGTATATCACTGAGATGTAATTAAATACACACGCGCACACACATATGTATGTGTATGTGGTCGTGTGGAAGAATGTGGATTTCTGTGTACCTTTGCAACTGTGTGACACTCGTACATGTTTCACTGATCCCCTGATCTAGTAGATCATCGTGTCTTGATTTTTTTCTTGAGGACACCTGGATTATTTGTTTGTGCCAATCTTCTCTTCCACCAAATGACAGATTGTAATTGTTTACATGGTTATAGCACTCTGAAATAGTCTACAAGGAGTGATGTTCATATATTTGAGAACTTTAGAAGAAAGGGAATTTATCGACTGCAACTAATTAATGCGAAAAGCTCTTCGCACTGAATTGAGCACTCTAGTAGCCGGTAATGCTTATATCTCGTACATAATGCCTTAAAAATTCCCTTTCTCCGCTCTGTGCGTGGATAGACCTAAAATGCATCACACGAAAAAACTTTTCCTCTTTGTCATTAGTTTTCCTAAAAGACAAGATGTGAATACAAACAAAAGGATGTATTTGTTAGCCACAATTGTCAGTGAAAGTCAGATGTGGGATTCAAGATGGACTTATTCTCTGAGGGCTGTTAATGAAAGATGGCCGCTGCATTATAATGTACTACTATTTATATTAGATTAGAATAATATAACTTCTGAAAAATCAATATATACGCTATAAAACTAATAGCACTACATGTAAAGAAAGACTCAAAATAACTTAAGTTATGCTTATACAAATAAATCAGGCCACATCAAAAACAATATCTTTTACTCGTAGGGAAGGGATTTCAAAATGTGTTTAAAAATTATAATATATTCGTCATTGTCATATTCTGTGATCCAGAACGGAATATTTTTTTAATGTGATATGTATATCACTTACATAGTGTTACAAAACATTCGAGACATATTATCACTTGCATTCAACACGCGGAAATTTACATTAAAATTATAGCAACTCCAATAATGGTAGGAGAAAGTTAATCAAAACTTTTCTCTTTTGTAAAATATAACATTAAAGTTCTTGATATTGACTAACGATGAAGAAAAATACCTGAATAAAACATGGATCAGATATACGACAGATTATACGCAAACAGCCAAAGTACTTTGTATATACATATATGTATATGCATATATCTTTACATTACACACGCACACACATACACACACACACACACACACACACATATATATATATATATATATATATATATATATATATATATATATATATATATATATATATATATATGAATTGTGTATCGAGGATTTGATTGTGTAAAGCAGTCCTGTAAAGAAAATGGAAATAGATTTATTTTTTTACGATTTATTAACAGTTTGCAGGTTATTTAAAGCAAGAAAATATCTTTAGATTGTCTGATATTTTTTAGATGAGGATTTCACTATATATTCCTTACTAATTACCCTACAGCTGTGGTGGGGAGATTCATCCCTTTCCCAAGCGTATTTGCGTGTAAGTGAATATAATGAACACAATTGAAATTTTAACTCAGCTATCCGATTAAAAATACCGAACCATTGTCCATTACACCACCTGCATATCCAAACTTACAGTACCTGTTATTCTCAAGCAGTCACCCATCTAGGTACTGGCAGTTTTGACGTTGCTTAATTACAGTGATCGTACGGTAACCGGTGTTTCAACGTTATGCGGCCCTAATCAAATTATATATAGATTGATGCATCTGTCTACATTGAGCTTGAAGTCTATATTTTTGCACAAAAAGAATGGAAAATGGATTATACATGTTTAACTGTCTCATTTGATTCAAACATTAAGAAAAAACACTTTTCATCAAATCCGGTTAAGTTAAGGTGGGGTAGGGGTGATTTCTCACAAACAATGACATCCGTTCTTCGCGTGTCGCCTGGGTTTTTCAATTATAAAAAGGTTCTGGCATTTTTTTTTTTTTTTTTTTGCGGTTCAATTTATAATTTTATACACAAAGATTTCTTAAAAGGGTCGTCTTAATATGAATAAATCGTATTTTTAATATTTAAAATGTATTCATACAAATTTAAAGTATTATTCCTATTTCTAATAACTAATAGACTATACATTATTATTTACAAATAAATATTTTAGAATTGCATTCGTATTTTAAAAATTATTAATCAAAGATCAAGTATAAATATGTATGTTTTATCTTCATCTCTTTTTCAAAATTAATCATAATTTAAGGAAAATATTTGATAGTGTCTGCAAAAATAACTAATTCATTTCCTTGATTATGTAAATTTTGATTTTTTAGAAAATTAATACTGTATAATTTTTCATGTATGCACAAATGACATGGATCATTTAATAATCTAAAAGCTCTAGCTGTTCTTATTAATTTCCATTTTACTGTTGGTGTGTTTTGGGGTTTCTTTTAAGTGCCAGAAATATTTAGATAGGGATATTTGATTTCTGCATTTATTATTTTTAAAGGACGTTTGTTGTTGGTTCCATCGTCTTTGGAATTTATGCTTTGTGCATACAGTGTAGATGTTAAGTATATCTGGATCTTCAATAGATTAAACATCATTAAAAACCAAGTCGACACGCACAAAACGGATGTCATTATTTGTGAGTAAGCATCCCTACCCCACCTTAACTTAACCTGATTTTGAAATAACTTATATTTGATACATATATTGTCTAGGAAAATTAAAACCCAACCACCCTTTATCAAAATAATTGAATTTTCCATGACCTTAACAACTTAAAATTGAGTTTAAAATTGTCTGTGCTTATAAATTAAGTAAATTTCTTAATAGATGATTCCAAAAATCGCTCGAGAATAGACGGTGCTATAGATTTTAAATTTAATTTTATAATTAAATTTAAAATTTTAGTTTCTGTTTTGAAACATGGTAATTCCTGTGTAGCGATGGGACCATTTTTTTAAAATAGAGAATAATTATAATGTTATACTCTACTGTTTTGCATCGAGCACTGTTTTTTTTTTTTAAATAACAATAATTATTAAGAACATCGGATTGTATATCTTACTGTTCTTTCTTATTATTTTAAGACAGATAGATAGATAGATCTGAACAGACTGAAATAGATAGACAGAATGATATAAATAAGATAGAAAGATATATATAAAGAGAATAAGATAAATAAAAGAATGAGATAGATAGATAGATAGATAGATAGATGCTGAAACTAAGATACAACAAAGTCCCCTAACTCTGCTCCATATAAATTTCATTCGGCGTTGAAAAGATACGTCAAAGTTTTTTCTGTCATGAATATTTATGGCAAATATTTACAATCCAATTCATGTTCGCATCGTAATAATTTAATGATGAGTCTGTTGAATTAATCATGGCTATCTTGCTCTGCTTATAATGGATGAGATTTTAATTGACGAGTTATCTCTTAATTTGCCACAAATATACATTAATTTGGTAAAATATATCATCAAGATCGTTAATTTTTTCTCGAGTGCTACGAGTGTCATCAATACCACCATTAATTAATATTGTGACATATAGTTGGAATGTATTAAAGTTCTAGATGATCAACAACGCATGCCAGAGAAGAAAAAGAAGAGAGAGACGATGGTGGGGAAAGAGAGAAATTTTTTTTTTTAAAAAAGAAAGATATTTTTGTTGCCAGGTAGGAGAGAACATTAAAAAAAAATAAATGACCAAGAAGATACTGAGAGAAAAAGAAAATAATCGACATCATCTTCATTGGAAAAATTTAAACGGGAGCAAAATAAAATAATACAAAACAAAGAATTTGTAAGTGAAATAAAAAGTTATTAAAATAATAGTGAAATAAAAGATATTAAAGAAAGAAGAAAAATGAAGAGTAAGAAGGAAATAACGACAAATAGATGCAATACGGAATAGGCAATAACAAAAAGCAAATAAAGGAAAATGACCATTTGGAAATGAGCAGAAAAATGAGATCGAAATATGTGGAGGATTTCAGGTATTCACTGGAGAGAGTATGAAAGAACTAGAGTAGCGTGATTTTACCGAAAAAGTAAAATGTTTAGTTGAGTTTCCGAATTTTCTTTAGAGGAAGAGAAAATATGACAATGCGCTAAACAACAAGGACAATGAAAAGAACATGTAAAAAAATAAGAGAGATGACTATTTCACACCTGAAAAAGAGAAAAGTGAAAGCAAAGAAAGATGAAACTTTTAAAAAATCAAGCTTTTTGGGAATAAGTACCATCTCCGAAGGTTAAACACACAGACATACACACACACACACAAACACACACATATATATATATATATATATAACTTATATATATATATATATATATATATATATATATATATATATATATAACTTATTTTTATGATCGTTAGGTGAAACCTTGGTAGGTAGATTCTGGCTCTTTAGGTTTTTGTTATATATATATATATATATATATAAACTAAGAGATCCTTTTCGGTTATAATTTATTTCGTGAATATTTCTATATATTCATCTCTTCAGTCCGAATTTTTTTTAATAAATGCAGACAATTTCTCCAGACTAGATTAACAGGAGAAATGGAAAGCAAGAGAGAGAAGAAGAAACGGGGTGAGGAAGAAAGAAAAATAAGTGATTTTAGAATATAAAATTCTTTTTAAAACTTTTAATAGAGAGAGAAAGAGAGGTGGGGAGATAGAGAGCTTAAAGGAAGGGACAGAAACGAAGGAAGAAATGAAAGTATAGTAGTAAAAATAAAATAAAATGACCTGGCCAAGAATTTTTTCCTTAAAGTCTTGTAAGTTTGTACATCGGGTTATGTGGTGTGTGATCAGATTTGAAAGAAATACAGAAAATTGACCGATATAGCCTGTTATTTTAGGCAGGACAAATCAACAAAATTTGAAATTAGTGTGTCTAACAGAGAATAACCTTAATAAAATAATAAGAAGTAGATGAAGGAGAAGAAGAAGTTAAATGAATTACTTAAAATAAGTATATTAAAAGGATTTTTAATAAAGAACAATATATATATATATATATATATATATATATAAAAGAATGAGGTTGTAGTGGTTCCAACGAGAGAAAAGTATGTATATTAAAAAGAAGAGAAGAGAGGTGCCGTAAACGTTTTTGGTTGTAATGTGGATTTATTTAGAAAAAATATTATGTTTTGTTTTACATAATTTTACTACACGAGTTTCTGGTCTCGTGACCGTCTTCAGGTAAAAGCGGAGATTTCCACATATTATTAAAAATAATTAATTTTTTCTTTTGTTTTTCAATGTTAAATATTCTCGATATGAGACATTTTCTGTGTTAGTAATCCGAATTTCTTTCTTGAATTGGCAATGAAGAGTACTGCACGAAGGGTCATAAAAAAATTAAGGTTGGTCCAAGCGAAATGATGAATTACTTATCGGCATTTTATCTTTTAATGTTTTACTGACCCCTATGTGTTCTTGGATCTGTTTCCATTTTTGTGTGTTTCTGTCAGCATGCGTGTATATATGCGTGCGTATATTCCCCCTCCATACATATACTGTCTTACTATGAGGAATTAGTAAACTCATTTGTACATATACACGCATACACATACATACGCACATACACACTATCCCACTACAAGAAATCAGTACATACACACACATACACACACACATATACACACATACTTCCCAAGCTACATGGAACCAGTATACACATTCACACATACACATACATACATACACACACATACGTACCTACACACACACGTACTTCCTAAATTGTGTGGGGTTTGGGTGCGTGCTCGTGAGTAGTTCCCCTATTTTGTCAACATGCGTATATAAATGTGTGCATACATATATATACCCTCGTGTCTCCCGTATATGAGCGTGCGTTCATGTATGTGAGTGATTTGATCATTGTATTTAGTCACCTTGTGTGCATTTTGTGTGTTTTTGTGTGGGGGGTTATGATCTATTTAGTTCGGGTTTAAATTTGTTTATAAAGTTTTTTTCCTGTATTTGTAGGTACGAGTAATTGTCTGTTTGATATATCGACATGATATTAAACTTACCCTGGTTACATTTGAAAATGTGTTGTGATACAAAAAGTTTTCTGTTGTCTGTCAATTTTATATTGCTTTTGTGTAGGGAGACCCTGTTGTTCAGTTGTTGGCCGATGCCTATATATGACTTCTTACATTTTGTGCATTTAAGTACATAAATTACATTTTTGGAGTTGCAGTTTAAGTTTTTATTTATTGTGAATGTTTTTTTTTGGTTTTCAAATGTGTAGGAGTTTCCTTCTATAATGATGTCACAAACCCCACATCTTTTTTTGTTGCATTTTGTGACTCCCTGTATTGTGTGTTGGTTAAATTTAGATGAGGTTAATATGTGTTTTAGGTTTCTAGATTGGCGTCTGCTCTTAATTAATTTGGTTGTTTTTAGTATATTATTCAGTTTATTGTTCTTGCTAAGTAAGTCTAGATTTTTTTTAATTTCTGTGAATATTTCCGGGTTGTTTTTATTGTATGTTGACACATATGCTAGGGTTGGCTCTATGTTACGTTTCTTTTTATTTCTAAGTTGGTCTAGAGGAATTTCTTTCGCGAGTTCAAAACCTTTCTTTATTAGTGTTGTGGGGTAGCCTCGTTTTTTGAGAGTTTTATGTAGTTCTTCTAAGCGGATTTTTCGGAGATGTTTATCAGTCACTATTGTACAAATTCTACGTCCTAGGGAATAGGGGATGGATTTTAGGCAGCTTTTTGGGTGATGGCTCTTGAAATGAAGGTATTGTTGGGTGTCTGTGGGTTTGTGGTAGATATCTGTGATTATGTGGTTGTATTTATTTCTAATGAGTATATCTAAAAATGGTAATTCGTTAAAATTATATTCTTGCGTGAATTTGATTTTTGGGTGTAAGTTTTGAAGTAGTGTATGGAATTGGTTAATATCACCCCATGAGGATTTCCAAAAGATGAAACAATCATCTAAGTATCTTTTCCAATATTTAGTGAATTGGGTTTTTATATTTGCCCCATATATATATATATATATATATATATATATATATATATATATATATATTATAATAAAAATATATATATATATAATTAAAACGTATTTATATTATAATAAAAAGAAAGAATTACCTCAACATGGTGGAAAATATTAATACTAGCAGTAAAAAAAATCACAGACAAACTGAAGATTAGTGATAGGATAGGTAAACTAAATGAAAAAGTTTGCTATATAACCTTAAAGGACCACAAACCAGATTTCGAGGGTAATCCAACTACAAGGATAATAAACCCAACAAGACCTGATATCGAAATTAGTAAAAAGATCCTAGAAAGGGTTAATCAACAAATTAAAGAAAAAATAGGCCTGAAACTTTGACCAACTGGTTTGCTGATATAAAGGAGAAAACCAACTGTACACCAATGCAGTGTGATATTGAAAATTATTTTCAATCAGTATCTAAAGAACTGTTCATTAATGCGTTGGACTTTGCTACCCAGTACACGGATATTACTGAAGAAGAAAAGAGCATTATTATAAAAGCGAAAAAATCGGTACTGATACATAAATGTGAGCAATGGCTAAAAAATTCTTATGACCATTTTGACATCACAATAGGATTACTAGACTCAACTGAGTCTTCTGATCTTATAGGTCGTTTTATATTATACAATCTCACAGCGTACCGTGAAATTAATATAACTGACAGAGACGATGGACTTATGATTATAAAGAACTCTACTAACTTTAAAATCCATAAAATTAGAAAGATATTATATAAAGAATTGAAAAGCCTGAACTTAAAAAATACGGTAAGCACTAAATTAAAAAAACGTTAACTTCCTTTATATAACATTAGATTTAATGAAAAATGTATACATACCTTATAAAAAAACCAATACCAATCCTTTATATATACACCCTAAATCTAATCATCCTCCATCTATATTAAGCATATACCTTTATCTATCGAAAAAGGAATACATATAAATTCAGCAAATGAGATATTCTATGAGCATATTAATTTCTATAATAAAACTCTAAAAGTTATTGGCTACAAAAACCCAAAACTAACTTATATAAAAAAGGAAAATGGAAAGAATAGAAAAAAACAGAAGTAGAAAAATAATTTGGTATACACCCCCATACAACCAAATGGTAAAGAACAAATTAGTACAAAAATCCCTTGCATTAATCGTTAAGCACTTTCCTAGAGATAGTAAAGTAAGTACTATTTTCAATTAAAAAAATCACTAATATTAAGTTACAGCTGTCCTGAAAACTAAAGAAAAATTATTAAGAAACATAATGCTAATATCTTCAATAAACACTTAGACCAAAACCAAAGAAATTTAGACAATGTAAAAATAAAGAGATGAAGATAAACAAAAATTATGTAACTGGAGAAATCCTCATAACTGTCCTCTACAAAATAAATGTCGTACGGAATCATTAGTATACCAATGCAATATCTCATCTATTGAGAACCCTGAAAACAAGAATCGATATAGGTTGCACAAGCCATGAGTTTAAAAAGAGGTTCAATCAACATCAAACTTCATTTAGTATAAATAAATACCGAAAACACACATCCCTTTCGAAATATTTCTGGCACTTTAAAGAAACCAATAAAACACCTACAGTAAAATGGAAATTAATAAGAAAAGCTAGAATATGTAGGTCATTAAATGCCCCATGTCCTTTGTGCATACATGAGAAACTATATATTACTGAGTTTAAAAAAAATTACTGAATCAAAGAAATGAAATAGTTATTCTTTGTCGTCATTGTCCAACATTTTCCTTAAATTATATTTAAAAATAAAATAAAATTAAAAAAAATGGGAGCTGGTAATATGCATACTTATATTTGATATGAAAAAATGTTTTTTTAAATAATTTAAGTAATTCTATTACATTTACTTGATTTAAAAGGAAATATAGTTTATTGGTAATTGAAAGTAAAAATAATATTTTAAAATTGTAGTTAAATATAACGTATCCTAACCCAAACATCCTTTTTAGAAAGAATCTTTAAGTATACAAACTCGAATTTAACCAAAAAAAATGCAGAAAAACTTTTTGTCGTTAATAATAAAATAAACTCAGACGACATGCGTTTAACGGATGTCAGAATTCGTTGAAAAATGCACCCCTACCCTTCCTAAACTTAAACTCTTTTTCGAACGTAACTCTTGATTGATACCACAATAGTTAATAAAAATGAACATGCTACATTATGACTAATGATTTGCAAAGGAGGCCGCATATGGAGCCAGAGTGAGGATTGTGGGATGAGGTCACTGTTACATTGGCTGACCTTTTAGATCTTGCTCTCGCTTCTTGAAGACGATTCAAACTAGCAGATTGAAAACTGCTGAGTCCACTAAAACACGTTGATTTCCACTTTACTCTCTCCAAGACTAAGTGCTCGAGGGTGTTATGAGGTATATTGAAAGCTGACAAGTTGCTTTTCAGCTTGTCTTTGTATCTAAATTCCTGTAGCCCTGATCTAACTGGCTGTACATTAGGACATTGGGTGTCCTGTCATCAAACATTCTCAGGTCGTGACCAGTTCACTGCAACTGAGACAGTATGAGGAAAGTCTCGATTCTTCCAATATTACACCTGTTAAACAGGTCTACATAGGATGTCCTGTTTTGAAGTTTACCTCCATAGATAGCAAGCAGACAGCTGGCGTATATGGTACCTGTATAGAGTTCACTACTCTAGGACGTACAAAAGAATGTCAAGGACAACAGCTGTAAACCCGAATTTTTGTATCCGGTCGGATAGCTCGCTCATCCCACAAGCGATGGCGAAGTTTGCTAAAACCACTGGTAGTCTTAATAATCCGATGCAAGATTTCGTCATCTAAAGATCCACTGTAGTTGATTTTGCGACCAAGATAGGTGAAAGACTTTACATATTTCAGGCTTTGTCTTCTACTTTTAATGGCCTCTCTGGAAATTTGTCGAATGCTGGTTTTTGTTTCACACCACAGAATTGCTTCGGAATAGAACAAGGTTGATGAGTCTAGGACTGAGAAATTTTCAGCATTTCATCATATATAATTAGCCATTTAATGTTTTTCAGTACGTGTAATAATAAATATTGATAGCTAGAATAAATATTTATTATTATCATAAGTAAAATTTGCTGAATGATGTCAACATGGTTGGTTGTATATAGATTTTAAATCAGCAACCATTTCTATGAAATCTCCTAAAATTTGAAGTCGCATAGCGACATTGCAAGTCTAAAATTTTAAAATGGATCTTAAAACTGAATTGACGGAAAAGAAAAAATGTTTAAGAATTTTAAATTTGGCGAAATATAGAATATGGAAATTGCAAAAGGGATTGACAGTTACCACTGAACTGTGAATAATTTCGTGAAGATGCTGAACGACTTCGATTCAGGTCTGATAAGGGTAAGTTGATGACTTTAATGTCTAAAATGCTAAGCATAATGTAAAAGTAGTGGTAGATAGAATGTACCGAAAATCAGAGGCAGTTGGGTCGTAAAACAAGTGGCAATGCACATGATACTGATCGGTAGGCATCTTAAAAGACATTCAAAAGTAAAAACAAATTAAATGGACAAAAGACTACATGAAAATTGATTTTCAACCGTTCATTTCCCTCAAAGAGCGTCATACTACACACAATGAGCTAGACAGACGGAACAAAGATGGGATAGCTATTGCCTGAAAACCACCTTCATTAGTTGAGATATCAACAAGGCGAAAATGAGAAATTTGAGGAGCGGGGTTGTATTGTCGATTACTGAACTATCTATACATGTTAATAAAATGGCTTTCGAATAAAATTGATCCATAAAGTGACTGGTATGGGTCGTCTGAGAATCACACGATTGAAATAATTTATCACGTATTCCGAAAAGAAAGGTTAACATTGGTGGACGGGTATTTACCAAGAATTATGAACTTTGGAATGCCATTTTTTAGGCTGTGCACTGTTTCATATAAAGAAATAAACACCTTACAAAATTAATGGTCATCTAAAGCAAGTGTCGAACATATACATATTTCATATTAACGTTGTCTTTATGACTTAGTCGTCATTAATTAACACTGTTTTCAATATTCTCTTATGGAAATTAGAACAACAAACTTCTTGGAAATGGTTAATGAATTGGCCGAAAACGCTTGGGACAATGAACACAACAAATGGTTTGTGCCCCAAGGAAAACTATAAGAATATAAGAAACTTATATTTTCGTTGTCCGTCACATTCAATGAAACATTTATAAAAGAAAGGCTGCTAACCAAATATTCAATATATATATATATATATATATATATATATATATATATATATATATATATATATAAATGAGTTTGTGCGTGTGTGTATGATGTGTGCGTGCACATCAGCAGAAGTTTTTCATAATATATACCGACAACACTAAAAAGAAAGAATTTAAAAAATAAGACTTGCATACAAAAGTTTCTTCAAAATACTAGTTTTCAAAAAATGTATACAATTTCGGAATTTCAAACAAGACCGTAAACGACCTTTGTCCTCACCTTACTTGTTCACTGGAATGATCAATGATCAGTGTATTTAATAACTGTTTTGAGCTTTTAATCGTGTCTTTTCGGTTAATAGGTTCTCTCTTATATAAATTGCTGACGTTAATAGTTGGAAAGAAAAAAATATTAATATTAATGTGACTTTTTCTACATTGTCTTCAAATTTTTTAATCTTTAAAAATAAAGGCTTTAAGTATATGTACACATTTAGTGCGTTTAGCATTTGATATATCGTAGCACACATACACACGTGTACACAAACAGGCATGGATATATATATATATATATATATATATATATATATATATATGATATAATATTAGGTTGGTGCAAAAATAATGACGTAATAATGTCGTTTTTTGATGTATTTTTAACGTCAAAAAACGACATTATTACGTCATTATTTTTGCACCAACCTAATATAATATAAAAGGCTCAAACACTAATATTCCATGGTTATAATTTATTACATTGGAATCCTATTCTATTCTATTGGAAATTATATATATATATATATATATATATATATATATATATATATATATATATATATGTGACGTCCCCCCGGTGTCGCTGCGCCAAATGTGACGTCTGCCTAGTCGCGTCCGTCGTGCTATCCTGTCCTGTGACGACCAACTGGCTTGGTATTGGTCGCTGCACCAAATGTGACGTTCTAACCTTTTGGTCATTCGGATGGGAATCTGGTTAGATTCGGTATCAGCCTTGTCGTTGTCGAACAATCACGTGATCAAGATAAACACTCAGTTGTGGAGCAAGCTGAGGTAAAAAGTAATCCAACCTTGAGGAAGAGAGCTATTTATGGTGCAATGGAGCATCTCATTGTGCTAAAGTGGGATAGTCCATTGCTTGGGCTGTGATTGGCTGCTGGTACCTGAGTGGAGGTATTTCTATATAAATACCAGCTTGATTCATCAGTTAGTTTGCAGGGTTTGTATTAAGTTACAACCTGCTTTATTTTTGTCTGCCAGCTGGACGCTAGCTGGGACTCTTACACCGGTAAGTGCTGTTTATTGTCTTGTTATTCTACATCTCCTTCCCCCCCATCGCGTGTCGGTAGTGGCCTTTGGGGAGGGATGAGTTCCTTTAAACCTGGCTGGTTGTGTGGAAGTAGTCTGGACAATGCCCGAGGGGGTTTTGTCCGTGTTATTGTAGACGGCTGAGCAGTGTTTGATGTTATTCCAGCGTCGAATGTTTGTGGCACTGGTGTAGGGGTATCGGGTAAGGCACTAGGTCTTGGAACTGGGATTGTTGGTGTATCCAGTTTCCTGAGAAATCGGCGATTTCGTAAGGTAATTCTTCCTGATCCGTCAATTCTGATACGGTATTGGTGGTTGGGGAGGGTTTCAATGACCTGACCTGTTGTGTCCCATCGGCGGGTTGTTGGTCGTTGTAGTGCCACTATTTGTCCTTTTTGAAGGGGATTTAAGGTGTGTGCTGTTCTGTTGTATTGCTCTATGAGACGAGCGTTCCGCCGGGACAGACTTAACTCGCGATTTTGGGCTGCGGTTATCCAATTCGCGTGTGGCTTATAGAGTGTGGGGTGGGATGGTATGTAGTCACGTAGTCGGCGGTGGAGTAGTAGTTGAGCAGGGGATAGCCCAATGTTTTGAATGGGCGTATTCCTGTATTGGAGGATGGCTCTTGCTGCACGGTTATTGTCCAATGATCCTTGTGCTCCTGTGTTGCCATTTACGATTCTCTTGGCCGTTTTGACAGCGAGCTCTGCACGACCATTGGATTGTGGGTAACCAGCAGATGATAACCTGTGTTTAACAGCCCAGTCTTTTAAAAATTGCTTGAATGGAAGAGATGTGAAGGGTGGCCCACCATCACTGCTGAGTTCCTCAGGAGCGCCGTAGGTTTGAAATATGTCCCGGCAAATCGAAATAATTCTTGAGGCAGTTGCTTCTCCGTGGCTCAAGTGGTATAGATTCAGCCAGCCTGTTAACCTGTCAGCGCATGCTAAGTAACCATGGTTCCCAACATGGAAGATGTCCATGACGATTTGCTGAAATGGCCAATCAGGAGATGGTGTCAGATTGATTGGCTCTTTTGGTTGACTCGGGGCATTTTTTGAGCAAAACGTACAACCTGCTCTAATGTTACGAATTGAAGCATTCATCCCGGGCCAATAAACAGATTCATTGGCACGTGCCTTCATGCCAACTTCACCTTGGTGTGCAGAATGTAGGCTATGTAATACTTTTGCGCGTTGTGAGGTGGGGATAACAATTCTTTGATCTAAGAGTACTAATCCGTCGTCAACACTTAGGCGGTGCCTCACTTCCCAGTATTCACGGATTTCAGGTGCAGTGAGGATGCGCGTCCTTTGGAATCCATTTTGTATTACTTCAATTAATTTTTTGTACTGTGGGTCGCTGTGTCCCGCCGCACGGATAACGTTTGGTGAGATGAGCTCCAGGTTGTCGTTTGCACCGAATGTTGCTAATAGGGTTGTTGATTTGACCCAGTCATCCATGTTGTCAGACTCTATGATGTCTGATTGAGAGGGTTCAGCAGTGAATACATTTAGGAGTGCTTGTGATATGTCTGCTGGGTTACGTGAGACAGCATCAGAGGCTCTGTGCCATTTCCCAGGGCAGTACTGAATGGTGAATCTGTACCTGAGTGTTTTCTCCTTTAACCTGAATAATCGGGGGTTTTGGATTTTACTAAGGTCTCTATCTCCGAATAATCCTTTTAGTGGTTCATGATCTGTAACCACTATGAGATTCGGGCAACCCATTACAAAAATGCGACACTTTTCCAATGCCCATGCAATTGCTGCTGCCTCACCTTCAATAGGTGCATATCTGCGTTCAGCATCAATGCAGAATCTGCTACCAGCAAATATCAGGCGCCAACCTTCAGGGCAGCAAACTGGAGCTTTGTCAGTGGTGCA
Organism: Acanthosepion lycidas; assembly: GCA_963932145.1. Lineage (NCBI taxonomy): Eukaryota > Metazoa > Mollusca > Cephalopoda > Sepiida > Sepiidae > Acanthosepion > Acanthosepion lycidas. Next base: position 137,314,232 of record OZ010576.1, read on the forward strand.
TGAGCAATACTTCTGTAGAAGTAGGAAGCCCATTCCTTCTTTGCTCCAATCTGGGGCAAGGCAGGTTATTCGTTCTTTTTGAAATGTTGCGATGCCTTTTCGGACTAAGTCAACTATTACCTTCTTTGACTGCTGAAATGCATCCTCGAGGCTTTTATTCCATGTAAAGTGAGAGTCTCGTTTTACGAGATCACGAAATGGAAGCATGACTGGGCTCAGTGAGTATGCCCAAGCGACTTGGTTGACCAGACCAAACCATGATCTGGCATCGGTGAGCGTTTTTGGTATTGGGAAGCTTAATATTGCCTCCAGCATGGATTTAGAAGGGGTTACACCAGAGGATGTTATCTGGAGGCCACCAAACTGCACTGTGTCTTGGCAAAATTGGAATTTTTCCGTATTTAGTATGATGCCGTTTTTTGCACAATGAAGGAGGAAATCGAAGGTGTGAAAAAAGGCTCCTTCAATGTCAGAGTCATAGAGTAGGGTGTCATCTACGATTTTTACTTTGCGGGGGATGTCTTTTATTACTTCATCATACCTTCGGGTGTAGGCATCTCCAGATGCTAGGTAACCTTGTGGCATCCTCAGGTACATGAACCTTCCCCATTCTGTAATGAAGGTGGTGAGTGGCTGGGACTCTTTATCTAAGGGGATGGAGTGATATCCATCAACAGCATCCAACACCGTTTTCTTTTGTTTAGGTGGCACTTGCAGTGCTAGCTGGAATGGTGACCCTGTATGGTGTGTTTCCCGTTTGCACCGTGAATTCAGGTGTTGGTAGTCTATGGTTCTTCGTGGTTTGCCATTTTTCTTGGCAGTAATTACCATAGTGCTACACCAATCAGTGGGCATGCCGACGGGTACTGGGGTTATGATGCCCCTTTTCACATCTTCCCAAAGGGCCTGTCTTACGGGCTCTTTGAAGTGAAAAGGCACAGGAATTGGGTTATGTCTGGCTTTGGGGACTGCTCCTTCTTTGAGGTGTATATGTGCATTGGGGCCAGACATTGGTGGGAATTCACCATTGTTCTTGAACGCCGTTTCGGCGAATTGATTCAATAGCCAATTCTTGAGTCTATCAATGTTTTGTTCTGTTGGGGAAAAAGGGAGTTTTTTGGGACGCGTTGGAAGTTGTCCCTCGACTTTGCATTGTTTAGTGCTTGCGTCCGATTTTTTATGTGTGCTTGTCAAGGGCAGGTGTTGCATTGCTGTTTGGGGTAATATTGTAGTCGTCGGCTTAGGAAAGTCTTTGGACAGTATCCCTACATCAATGCAGGCTGCTTTGCTGAAGTATAGCCGCTGAATCTTTTTGCATATGTATAGGGCTTGTTTAGTTGTTCTTCCTTGGACGATGAATTCCACAGGGAGCCAACCCTGACAGACAAGTGTAAAGCCTCCCACAGCTCGAACGACTTTTTTTGATGGAATGAGGTTGTTGATAGTGAGCCCCATATTCAGAAGGTGCTTAAGTCCCCCGAGACATATGGTGGCCCCACTGTCAGGAAAGATCGTCATCCTAGTGCTGTGATTTCTGGGGATATTCTTAACTTGTCTGGGATCCGGTTTTGGTGAGAACGGAACAACATACGCATCAATTTCCCTTACCTGGCATGTGTCTTTAGATGTATACGTGCCTGTCGTTTGATTGAATGTGATGTGGGCAATAAGTGTGTCCATGGCAGCTTCATTAGCCTCTGGGCTTTTCCTGACCGCTTGAGCTAGTTTCTTAGCCCGACATACCCTCGATAGGTGATTGGGCTTCCCACAGTTACTACATGTTTGTCCCCATGCTGGGCATTTTAGCCGGCGGGATCCAGTTCCTGAGGTGCTATGCTGGTGGCTGCCACAACCTAAGCAAGCCTGCTGGTTTGGTTTAACATTGCAGTTGCCATAGGTGCTGGTACGGATCCCCTCGTTGGCTTGTGGTGTACCCTTCTGTCTGCGGTATGTTGATAGCCGAGCAGCAGCTGTATCTGAAGCGCCGGCCATTGAGGTTTGGTCTCGCAATGCTGATTCGAATGCCTCAGCATGACGGATATTTTGCTCAAGGGATTTAAGTGCCCCAGCTTTGGCCAGTAGGTCAGCCTGGAGTGTGTCATTTGCTATTCCACGGATGATCTGGTCCTTGATGTATATATCAGACAGGTCATGCTCACACGAGGGGCAGGTAAAGTTACAATCAACGGCTATGGCTCTGAGGCGGACAAGGTAACTTTGTATTGGCTCATCCGCATCCTGAAACATGGAGGCAAAAGCAAGGCGATGGACAATAGGACTTGACCTCTGGGTGACCAATGCTTCTACCATGTCAAGTAGCTTATCTGGATCAGTGGTAAAGAAGTCAGGGTGTGTGTTGATTATGGCATTTTGCACAGCTTCATCAGCACAATTGTATAAGTGAATATTAGCTTGGGAGCTTGGCATATTCGTCATCTTGGTAAAGACATCCCAGTCAATTCGGAACTTCCTGAATTGCTGTGGTGTCATCTCGAGATTGAGATGAGGAGGCTTGGCTGCTAGTGCCTGAATACGGGTTGTCTGGGTGGTGGATTCCTTAGCCTGCTTGATGATACACAGGGCTTCTCCAATTAAAGTGACTCCCAGCTCCTTAAGCATAGATCGATCCAGCATTTGAAGGCTCTCGATTGTCAGCTTCTCATCCGCAAACCTTGTTGCATGAGTTTTGGCCGAGTCAGTGGATATGCCTGCTTCAATGAAGAAGAGTTCCCAATTTTCGGGTGTCAATAATCCTGTTCGCAGCGCCATGTCGAACAATCACGTGATCAAGATAAACACTCAGTTGTGGAGCAAGCTGAGGTAAAAAGTAATCCAACCTTGAGGAAGAGAGCTATTTATGGTGCAATGGAGCATCTCATTGTGCTAAAGTGGGATAGTCCATTGCTTGGGCTGTGATTGGCTGCTGGTACCTGAGTGGAGGTATTTCTATATAAATACCAGCTTGATTCATCAGTTAGTTTGCAGGGTTTGTATTAAGTTACAACCTGCTTTATTTTTGTCTGCCAGCTGGACGCTAGCTGGGACTCTTACACCGGTAAGTGCTGTTTATTGTCTTGCTATTCTACAGTCGTTCCCAGCTCGCCTCTGTCTGGTTACCGAAGTAACTGTTTTTGATTTCCAGTCTAACCTACCCACGTTGTGAATTGATCTTAGACAGACGAAATCAATCAGTCGCCGGGCCGTAATGCAAGCCGAGTTCGATCAAGGGTAACACCGCACAAGTATATGTAAAAGAAAAGAAAATAATAACTCGAAAAGTTCAAATGTGTTAAAAAAAAAGGATTACAATATATTATATCTGGTTGCTGAATACAGGACTGCGTCTTCTTCCCAACCCGCTATATGGATTCGTGGCACTTTGTGCTTGTTAGGCGAGTCTTAACAGTTGTTTGTTCTTTAAGAAACTGGTTATTGGTGTATCTTCAGGCGATATTCGTGAAACTTGTTTTGGTGGTGTGAGTCTAAGTCGTTCTTCAAAAATAAATTGTTCTTGGCTAGAAGTTGAGTTCGGAATTGCGTGAATCTCAGTCAGCTTCTGCGAGGCGGGTCTTCAAAGCTCTCAGCTCACTGCAACTGCTTGCCTGTCTGTCTCCAACCCCAACTGCGAACTTCACTCAATTTAACTGGAACTCGAACTGAACTGAACTGAACTCACTGCGACTCTGCTTATATGGACGCCGACCAAAACCGGGGTGGGCTTGTCGGGGTTTGAGGTTCCTTGATAATTCTAAACCCACAATCCACTTCTTTGTTTTCGGTCAGGAAAATTTTATTATTTTCCATTTTTGGAAGTCTTTCGTCTTCCCACCTTCTTCTGTTCTCATGTATCTCACCATGCCCTCAGAGGGTGTCAATAGCCAGCCCTGACGATAAACAGATGCTCCCCTCAATGATATTCTGCATATAGACAAAGGCTTAACCTTTCCTTCATGGTGGTCAGCGGACACTTTTGTTTTTCTTGGACAGTGCGTGCTTAATTAATTTTTATTTTATCTCTTTAGAATTCTGCGGGAGGTAACTTGTCCAACTTGAAAATTCCCTTTACCATTGCCATGGGAAGATTGGACATATCTTACTCTCCGCCCCGTAACATAAATCAGATTAAATTCTGTGTTTCACCTTCTCAACAATGGAAATAAAAATCTTACCAACGACGTAAATAGTGTCACAATATATATATATATATATCAGTTAATTTATAATATGTATATATATATTATAAATCAACTGATTTAAAATATGTTTTTTCGCTACACAGTTCTAACCATGTTTCAAAAATGGAAGCTAAAAGCTTCCAATTTAATTTTGTAATTAAATTAAAAACATTACTTCCATTTCATCCTCAAGCCAATTTTAGATTATCTTATTTTTAAATTTACTGAGTTTTAAAGGCACGGCAATATATATATATATATATATATATATATATATATATTTATAAATATTTATATATATATATATATATATATTTATATATTGACCACTGATATTATTAAATTATTGTATATATATATATATATATATATATATATATATATATTGACCACTGATATTATTAAATTATTGTATATATATATATATATATATATATATATATATATATTGACCACTGATATTATTAAATTATTGTATATATATATATATATATATATATATATATATATATATATATATATATATATATTTATATATATCGACCACTGATATTACTAAATTATTGTGTGTATATATATATATATATATATATATATATATTTATAAATATTTATATATATATATATATATATATATATATATATATTTATATATTGACCACTGATATTATTAAATTATTGTATATATATATATATATATATATATATATATTGACCACTGATATTATTAAATTATTGTATATATATATATATATATATATATATATATAGTGACCACTGATATTATTAAATTATTGTATATATATATATATATATATATATATATATATATATATATCGACCACTGATATTACTAAATTATTGTATATATATATATATATATATATATATATATATATAAAATATACTTTAAATATTATATTTATGAGTTAAATTGCTTAATATGATGGATAGAGCGTTGGTAAATATAAAAGTGTACCTTGAAATCAACACCCACAGTCAGTTTTATACTAAGCGCAATCGTCAGACAATATATATATATATATAATGACAATAAGAATATGGTGACTTTAGTTATCCATTTCAGTTATAAATTTTCACGAAATAAATTTATAATCGAAATGGATAATTAAAGTCCCCGTCTTATTATTATCATTATAATTCTCTGTCGTCTACATTAAGCTCTCCCTGGATTTATATCCTCCTCATAATTACCCCTTCCTGTCTCAAACTGCTAACACGTATTATATATATGCGCATGCGTGTGTGTGTGCGTGCAACAATGCATATTTGGGTTAAAAGCTCACAGACAAATAATTATTTAATTTTTATTTTTATTTAACATGTCCTTTCTAATCTGAAGAAGAAATTTTTATGACCCAGTAAAAAGAAGGCAATCATTATTCATTTACAAATATGCACATATAAATTCCTTACTACATTTTCATTTTCTCACAAAAATAATTCGAATATAAATTAGGTTTTATTTAAATTATTAATCATAAAAATGGATGTGGTAATAATATTTTCAGCTAAAATATTAAACATTTAATACTATACGCATTTGCCAACGAGATCATTCAATCTTTAGAGTATTTTATGACTCCTACCGTCTTACTCAAATTTTACCTTAAAATGTTGTCCTTAAAATGT
>OZ010576.1:137325059-137355059 GCA_963932145.1 Acanthosepion lycidas
TATTTTTCAAGTTGCTTACTTAGGTACTTCCACGAGATCGCTAAAAAATGAGCATAGTATGAAGAAAAAGACGCCAAACTTGAAGAAAAAAAAATTTTATCGTCTAAATGTTTATGTTATTATTAAGAGGAAAGATCAAAGTATTTTAGGGGCATTTTTGACATTTTTTTAATCGTTCCTAGCACATCTGAAATTTTCGTTAAAAATCTTGTTTTTTTTTGAGTCAGCAAAACTGACCGTTTTTTTCCATTTTATAAAATCTGAAAATCTCCTTTTGAAATTCTTTTAAATATCAATTATCATTTTTTTCAAAATTTATTTTAAGAAAATTAGAAATTATAATGTTTATTTAAATTATTTTGAAGCAATCTTAACTTAGCTTCTGCGCCGAAAAGATGTAATTTGAAAATAAAACAAAGCAGTCACTTGACAGGTGATGAATGACATATTGACGGATTCCGTGAGGATAATTTGTTCTACAGAAGGAGAAAAATGAAATAATTTACATTCAAGTGAACAAATTATTTACCTCGTTATTTTTAAGGAAAACTTTCTGCGCTCTATTTTTTTTTTTTTGTTTTTTGTTTTTGTACTTAACTTTCAACTTTACGTTTACGATGCTTTATGGAAAATATATTATGAAGAAATTAAAATAAGACTGTTAAGAGTGAGATTAAATTTCATGAGAAAGGTATCTAGGTACCTTTCTTATGAAATTTTATCAGAAATGTACATAAAATACTATAATTTTATGTACATTTATTACATTTTACTGTGTCATTTGTATTTCCATTCATTTTATTATTAATTTTGATATTTCATTTATGGAAAAATGTCATAACTGAGATTAATACAAAAATAAGATCATATAAATTTCATAAGATAATACTGATACTTTTAGGTACCCTTCTCAGTTGAAACTGAAAAATCAAATTAACTTCTCCACACGTGTTTCGCAAAAGTAAATGCCTTAACAGCGGAAAACAATGCTTAACTCAAATAACGCAACGTAATTGTATTCCGGTTGGTATTCCGTACTTTATAATTACAGCCCGATTATAAACACAAAATTACATTTTTTAATTACTGCGGATATTCTGATTAGTCAAAATGATACAATTTTCAACGCGGTAAAAAAAAGATCTATCTCATAAGGACACTTAGGAAACCCGATGCGGCTTTTAACTAATTTTATAATATTTTAACAACTTAAATGTAAAAATCTATTATAATTTAAAAAAATAACAAATAATTGTATTAAATATTCATTTTTCATCGAAAAAATTTTTTGCTTTCAGAAAATATTGTCCATATTCATAAAAAGAACTAAAAGCAAATAAAAGCCTTTGAAATTAAATGATATCTTTGTTTTATTGAGTTTTGTATGTTACAACTCAGAGCTGATTTTCAGGTAGGGCTTCCAATTAAAAACAAAAAAAGAACGATTTGCATTCCTCAAAGCCTTGTGCTTTTAACTATTGTAATCACTTAACCTGACGCAATCGAATTTCTAGCGTTTTCATAAAATTAGTTAGGTTGGGTAATAAATATTAAAAAATATTTCTGCCATAACTTTAATAAAAAAAAAACATATTTATAATAATTTCGATTATCTGTGAATAGTTTCTGAAGGTTCATTAACATCAGACAATTATTTTTCCTTTTGCAAGATTTTCCAAATTAATGTGTATCACACACACAAAAACAAAAAAACAAAAAAAAACAAAAAAAATTGTATATGTTATTTTACTAGTTCCGGTGATACAAAGAGAAACAAGGTTTTTTTAATCAAAACGTAGAATGTTCTAAATAGAAGGAATTTTTTTTTTAAATAATTAAAATAAACTTTGATCTTTCCTCTTAATAATAATATAAACATTTAGACGATAAAATTTTGTTTTCGTCAAAGTTGGCGTCTTTTTCATCATGCTATGCTCTTTTTTTAGCGATCTCATGGAGTTACCTATCTAAACACTTCCCCAAAAATTCAGATTTACATATGATATTCAATAAAAATACCGTTAAATTAAGCTACTGTTGCAGTAGTAATTTAGAAGCTATAATAGACAAAATACCAGAAATCTCAAAACTAACGTGCAGCAAGATATAACAAGTAATTTATGCAACTGCAAAAATAAAGATAGAAGTTCACTAAATTGAACTTGTAAAACAGAAGCTCTAATTTATTAGGTTGGTGCAAAAATAATGACGTAATAATGTCGTTTTTTGACGTTAAAACGACATTATTACGTCATTATTTTTGCACCAAACTAATATAATGCAGAAGTAACAGATATTAATGGTCAAAATAAAACGTATATAGAATGTACAGAAGATTATTTTAAGCGTAGATGGTATAACCATAGATCATCGTTTAAGCTAGCAAAACTTAGATATTCTACCAAACTTGCTAGCCATATGTGGAATTTAAAAGAAAAAAAAAACAACAGGAATCCGTCCGTAAGGTGGAAAATTTTACTAAAGCCAAAATTATACAACAATCATAACCGCATTTGCAACGTATGAAAACATGAGAAATTAGGCATTATGTCATTTCCGGATACAAAAAAAAAAAAAGCTTTTAAACTAGAAATCCGAAAGTTTAAATTATCATATTCCAAGATATTGCATCTTTTTGTTGGGTTACTGATAATGAAGTTTAATCTTGGAAATTATGTTTGATCACAAGCATTTGATGAATGAATTCTGTTATGACAGGCATTTCTCTCCTATTATCAAAATATCTCATGAAATTGTCAAATATACTTCGTCGCTGCATTTAATATAAACTATTTACACATCAATTTCAGAATTGTATATATGCAGTTGTAACTAATGATATCAAGATCACGACCCAAAAGTGGATTGTGGGAACTTCTGGACCGTATGAATATAAACTTAGAACAAAAACAGAAGAAAAATGCAGAATGTGTATTGCGTTTGTTGACGGAGGAGACACAGTGGCTGTAGAAGTTCAAGGGTTGTTGAATAAGAATTGACTCATTCGAAGATGAAAAGATCGTTGGTTAGTATTGAAGTTGACGAACAGAGAAAGTAAACTTATCGTAGCGCAATGACTACATTATAAGAGCAAAGAAGGAAACAAATAGAAAAAATAACGCACGGATTTATTCGATTACACCTATACACAACTGCACAAGCACACGCATATATATATATATATATATATATATATATATATATATATATATATATATATTACAGCATATGAGTATTAATTTGCGCATGTTTGTATCTAAGCAACTCCTCCGCTCCCACTGGTCCGATTTCATAGTTCATTCAAAAGCCCTAAAAATGTTAGGAGCTGGGAAAGATTTTCGTTGCGATCAGATTCAGGGTTGCCTGATTATGCGAGATTAACAATATATATTAATACATTACAGTGCACGTTTTATTATAAACTAGATTAAAAGCCGCCACATAGAGCGGCATTTAAGCTAGCTCCTGTGGAGGAATCTTGCTTTGGCCATAATCACAATAGTTAGGGAGGAGTAGATGCAATAGGCATCAATAAATTGCAGAACTCAAATTTGATCGTTGCATTTAAGTATTGAATTAATGTTTAAGCTTACCTTTTAAAAGTTCAACGATAATTCTTCTGCTGCCACTTAATTTAAATTTGATGTACGTAGATCCTTATTTTCCATACAAACAATTATTTTTATTTCATGGGTGACAGATCAGGGGACAATTTATAAGACAAAATTAATATAGTGTAAAGATGGGAAAATATAAATTAGTTATACATTCAAGGAGTTACAGAAACATAATAGCTAATTAAGAAAGACTTATATTATAGAATCTTTATGAGTAAATGCGAAATTAGAGCTCCATTCGCCGAAATATTCTGACATTCAAAATACCCAGCTCTACTTTATAGCAATTTATACGGGTTATTCACCCTGTCTCCTCATTGAGACGTGTGTGACAAGGTGCGAATCCCGGGAAAGGAATAAAAATTGCCTACAGTACCAGCAACCGTCGGTTGAGCTGGCCTCCTCTGCGAGCACCGATCCCTCTCTCTGGTGCAATAAAAACGCGCCTCGGGCAGTTATTCCCCAGGGCTGGGCACCCCTCAGTATAATTTTCCTCAGTTGCAACTCTGTCCTTTGACAGAGTGACCTCTGATCACATTTTGCCCAAAGACAGTGACGTAACTGAGAGATGAAAAGTAATGCGTTAAAAACTACTTGAGAGGAATTTACACACGGTATTTACTGGACCCGCCACTGAGTCAGGTTATGACACAAGACCGGCTTTTAAAGTTGGGACCCGAGTATCTTCACTCGGATCGCTTGCCTTACCTGGTCATAGCATTGTCAAGCTGGTCAGAGCTGATCTAAGCTAGTATTAGCTGGTCATAAATGGTCCAAGCTTGAGAGACCCGGTCCAAGCCAATCATAGTTGTGATATTACCAGCGCAGAGACGGATCCCTGTGACCGGTAAGTACCCGAAAGTGTATACCACTCAAGAGACGAATATAAACGCGGTATTTACTCTGTCACCCACTAGGACGAGATCTGACACAAGGTCATTTTTTAGGTGGGGACCCGAGCGCCTTCATTCGGACAATGGACAAAAATTGCCCACAGCCTCCACAACCGTAGGTTGCGCTGGCCTCGGTGCCAGCACCGATCCCTCCTCTAGTGAAATGAGAGAACACGATTTCGAAGAGCTGTTCCCCAAGATTGGTCACCTCTCAGTAATTTATTTCGGCAGATCGAGCCGTTTTTGACATCTCGACGGGTAGTTTTAGCGGGGGATTGGGATGCCGTCATTGACCCTGACATAGATCGTATAGGGCCATATTTGGGTACTATCAACCGGGACGTGAAATCATTTCGGGAATTTATCGATGTTCTATCTTGTCGATAAGTACCGGAATGAGCACCCTCGGGAGGTAGTATGGACTTCCCTACGAAGTATACTTGAGTCAGTCGCCCGTTTTTGTTCCTTTGCTGAACGTGATTCACAACAACTGGATAAAGCAGGAATCTATACCTAAACGCTTCACCAGGGGTGTGGTCAAGTTGCTACGCAAGGACAAGAACGGTGGGGATGAGTTAGGTAACTTTCGCCCTAAGATTTTCGCAAAAATCTTAGACAGCCTTTTGCAGGTTGTCCTCTCTAGTCTGATTGGCTCCGAATAGACTTGTGCTGTGAAGGGCAGGACTATTCAGGACAACATTCATATGGTCCGCTTGATCATCGAGTGAAGACGCGCTGATCAATTTATATCAGTCCAAGGCCTTCGATATGGATTCTTGGAGGCTGTCCTTTCGGCGGCCGGTTTCGGGACTTACTTTCGCACCTGGATCCGACTTCTCTATGAGACTCCCGGTGTTCTGGTGGAATTTAATGTGGTAAGATCGGAACCTTTCGTATTGTTTTGTTCCATTCGTCAAGGTTGTCTGCTTTCGCCTATGCTTTACGTTCTTATGTTGGAACCTTTCCTTCGCAAGTTAAAGGCGAATCCGGTCCTACGCGGAATTTTCCTACCTGGTGCTACCACCTCGGCAGGCATTCAACCTATGTTGACGACGTTTCGGTTCATGTGTCGAGCAGGGTCGAGATTGACTAGGTCATCAAAGAAATCAATGGGTACGAGACTGTGACAGGGGTTAAGATCAACCGCGATAAGTCTGTTGTCTTGCGGTTGGGTACGTGGAAGGGAGTCTCTCTTCTCGGTACTTTCCTCTGGACGGACGGTCCGATCAAGATACTCAGCGTCGTGTTCGGTGCTGATATCCAGTTGGAAATGAATTGGTCGGAGGTAAAGAGAAGGCCGAGATTGCATTCAGTTTGAGCTCTCGGGGATAAGCTTTCCTTAAATGGGAGAGTGGAAGTATGTGTTTCACACATCTACCCGATTCTCTTTTACTGACTCGCTGTACTTCCTCTTCCGTCTGCCACACTAATTTCATTAGTAAGGCTGTTTTTCTCCTCCTTCTGGAGAGGCAAGACTGCTATGGTACGTCGGAAGATCTGTTGTCTCCACCCTTCTGAATGTGGTCTGGGTATACCTAGCATTGAGATTCGTCAATATATCCTTTGCATCGCATTCCTAGATCGAATGTCGCGATTCGGATTAGAAGGGCGCCTTCTGAAAGGAAGACACCCGTAAGAACTTCACTTCCCTGACAAGAGTGCACTCGTGGAAGGAGGAGGCCGGCCGGCCGGCTGTTTACACCAAGCCCAGTGCTCCTTCTATCGTGAATATCGCCTGACTCTGAAACGAATCTTGCGGGTGTAGGATAGCCTCTCCAACGTTCAGACGTAGTCTCTTATGGCCTTGTATCAAGTGTTAGTTGGGGGTAGGGGCGTTCGTGATGAGCTGATTGACGAGTTCGGTCTTACTTGGGCGCCCGGGTTGAAGTATCTCAATAACGATGAGGCATCATTCACCTGGCTGATGATTCGTTGGGCCCTCTGGGTCGCCAAATGTCTTTATTCAGTGGGATTGGAGAAATCTCCAAACTACCGGCGCTGTGGTGAGGAGGTCGAGACATTGGGTCACGTATTCTTACATTGCAGGCACGTAGTGCCGTTGTGCAAGTTTGTTGAAGGCCTCACGTTACGCATGCTGCGTGGAAAATTCTTTGTCCTTGAGGCTTGTTCTGCTTGTAGCAATGTTGTACCGCCGATGACAGTTCCACCCAGAACCGATGTGGTAGCATTTGTTAGGGTCCCAGCTATGAGCAAATATTGCCATACAAATTGGCTAATACAAAGCGTGAGAAAAAATGGTAACTAAGACAGTGCGCTAATAATAACATCAATCAAGAAGGCAAAGTGTAGACCCCGATCTGCAACCGTTTATCAGTGTTTTACGTCAACCATAATCTTCAGAACTATATGTATATATTGAATCCACTGTTATGTTTGCAGCTAACGAAATTTATTCATTATGCCGTGCTAGACAATTATTCTCTTCTGAATCTATCATAAATATTCGTCCATGCTTAGAATATCGATGCCACATATGATACGGTTCTCCTGCTACATATTTAGAGACTCTTGATAAAATCCAAATAAGAATCTGTAATATAGGGTGAACAAAAAAACGGGAACTTTTTACCAAACCAATAAAACCAAGAGTGATGGAAGAAAAATATTTTATTCATAGTAATTGAAACCTTAAAACATGACATTTAAGAAACAATGATGGAATTTTCATTTTTTTAAAATTACGTCCTGTTGAGATTCCTCATTGACTGCTGCAACATCTCAGCTGGGATACTATGAATTTCACCTTGAATTCGAAATGGCGAAATGTTTACTTGCTCAAGGTCACTGTCTCGCAGTGTGGCCACTTGCACATGTCTGGCAATACGCACTTCAAAACTCCCCATTTTTGGGGGGTCACCCTTTATTATTAACGTTTAGTTATATGTTCTTTTGCTTACTAGGTGATATGAGAGTCGTGATTTGGACGACGCTTCAGAAGGGATTCTATGAAGGCGAGAAGTACACTTCTTCCCAACTGATCTTGTTCTTTAAGCATCTGTTTAAAGTCAACAGACAATTATTTGTACATATAGGGGTCTATTTAGGACTTTCATAGAGACAATGTGGTATTATGGTGGCTGTTGTAAGAAAGGTAAGTATGAATGCGTTGTTTTGGTGTAAGGAATATTGTGGTCTGTTTTGCTCAGTGTTTGTGGCTAGCTAAGTTTAAAGTTAAGACAGTAAAGACCGTCCCTTTTCCTCATCCCCCATTTTTGGCCTTGTGCCATATTTTGTATTTTTTACAAATAAATATTGCCTGAAGATTGCGTTCAAGCAAGAAACGGATTGACGCAGTCCAGTTTTGACCTGTGTCCACTTATATATATATATATATATATGTATATATATATATGTGTGTGTGTATGTGTGTGTTTGTGTCTGTGCGTATGTGTTAATATATATATATATATATATATATATATATATATATATATATATATAAAGTAACGTACAAGCAATTAATCTTTCAACATGTGTACGATTAAACAAATAAAACATTGTGAATAAGTTATCAGTGTCCCATAAAACTTTTACCAGATAGTTGCCATTGAAATTGATGCAGTGATCTTATTTGTGCACACACGCATTGAGTCCGTGAAGAACGTGGCCACAGGCGACTGCAATGTAATATGGGGACCCTTTCCGGAATATATTATAATCTGAAGTCTCTTTCCACGAAGAGGTTCCTTTAATCTGTCAAGTTCTTTAGAATAATTGACGGAGTTTTTTATCTGTCCAAAAGGAATGAAGCCTCAGAAATATGTTTGGCATTTACGAACATGAATATCCTCATCATTATTTTTTTTCTTATTTTGTTTACTGATGAAAATTGAAATTTGTGTTGGTTCGGTTCGAATTTATCTCCGGGAAAACGTGATATACCCCAGGCTCATCAAGCAATGATCGTGTACTCGAAAAAGTCACTATTCTATTATATCGTCGCTAAGACTGAAAAAAAAATGCCCATGCACTGGTCTTCTCCAGTCAGATTCTTTCGTTCTTATTACATCCCGCACTTCTAGATTTTTCCACTTATTATTTATTGTGACGTCCCATATCGTCGGGCTTTAATATTAAGACTGATCTGGATGGTCCAAGAAATATTGCATAACTTTTGCACTTTTGTGTTTACATCTTTCACATTGCTTTAACTTTGTCCGATTCCTGCCTATCAATACTGTAGTTTTGGGACATCCATATATAGGAACCTTCAAATAAAAGCGATACCTATGTTTTAAAATGATTTTTTTAAAATGTTAAATTTTTCTTCAAGATTTTTCAATTATTATTTCAAACTAATAGATTAAATTTGATATTTCCAATAAGCAAAATACTTTCCTGTATTCAAAGTTATCAGTGTCCTATAAAACTTTTACCACATAGTTGCCATTGAAATTGATGCAGTGATCTTATATTGATCGGAATGATTTTTAAAATCGCTAAAAATGCCTGATTTATCTATATTTACAAATCTGTCGGCGCATCGTAATTCGCTTTGTTAAAAATCTTTCAAAGATAAAATATACTTTCCTGAAACTCTTTTCTAAAAGTTAATTAATCTGATTTGAAACAAATATTACTTTTAGTTTAAAATATCGATATCATTTGTCAATTGTTTTTTTCTATATGGGGACATAACCGTAGAAATTACTTGACCAATATAACTTGAGCAAAATTTTATGTAATTTTTTAACTACCCGGCAATCTAAAAATTTAGGAAATTATTCCAAGTAATCTATTTTACTGAATTATAAGTACTATGGACACTTATACAAACACAAAAACTAGTAAATATAGTTTTATAGTTTTTACATAAGAGTAATATCAATTACCCCCTACAAATTAATACAGAATTTTAAAAGATTTAAAACTTTATAAATTATTCTAATTAATTTTTTTATAGAAACAATACTTTTAAAAATTCAATAAAAATATTTTTCTTACGACAATAGTGTCCATTATATGTGTCATTCATAAAAGTAATTAAAAGCTATTCTAATTAAATAATGTCTTAGCTTTATTTCATTTTATTTTATAATTCATAGAAGTGGGGGCTCTGTTTTACAAAAACAAATTGATGATTTAAATTCTCCAATCACTTTTGCTTATAACTAATATAAACATTAAGCCATACAAAATTAATTTCTAGAAATTGTATAAAATTAAATAAATGGTGGGAGTCAATAGATACAAAAAAATATTTTTACGAATATTTTCTAAAAGCGAAACATTTCTATAAAAAAATCATATTTGTGAATAACTCTTAAAAGTTTCATTAAAATCCAATAACATTAGTAGAATTTCCAAATTATTGTTTTTCACCGCAAAAAGAGGGTAAAATGTCCCATAAATGTCCCATAATAATCTATGATCACACCCTAGCAAGAAAAAAAATCTAACTAAAGTTTTCAGGGTCCTGAAAAGTATTTAATATAGAATTTAATAATCAAAACTCTTTTGACTTTTCCTCATAATAACATAAATATTTTGACGTTAAAACTTTGTTTTTAATCTTGATATTAAGTTGAAATTCATCAAGAAAGGCGCAGTAGTTTCTACTTACCCAAGTACATTCCATCTCCTCCGAGATCATCCTCAGTGGTGTATTGCAAAGACAAACTTATTCTAACTGTGATCCTTGTGAAAGTGATTTTTGAAAATACGCGTGAACACGTTCTGTTATAATTATTTTGAATTTGAAATATATCCTTTGTAGTTCTGGTGCTTTTCAAAACAAGTGCCCTAATGTAAGGGAACAAACCAGAAATGGTAGAAATTCAAAATAGCAGTAAATGTTGGTCAAATGCATTTCAGAACGTTGCTGCTACACTCGTAATAAATTTTGTTAAGTGTTTGTTGGTTGCTTTTGATATAGACGGCCTCGAGAATGTGTGATCGTTCTTATTATTTTCATGGTGCAGTATATTGTTGATGTCGGTAATTATTTTCCTCTACCGTGAAGGTGGACTTGGGTGTGTCTTTAAATGATGTGCAATAGAACTTGTATCCGACAAATGAAGTGTAAGGTGTCTTGATGATGTTGTGGTTGTCAAAACAACCTGTGTACTTACATTTTTGTCAGATATACAATCTCTCAAACGACATTAAACAGATATACAAATACAATGTTGGTCTTTTCCAAAACAATAGTTGACGGAGATGAGTTACTGCGTATTATTAAGCTTGTTGTGTTAAATTTAGTGTAATATATAATTAAGGTTTATTTTTTTTTACTAAGGTCAATGGGAAATGTATGACTATATATATATATATATATATATATATATATATATATATATATATATATATATATATATATATAAAGAGAAAGAGAGCGGTCAAAGAAATACAACCTCCAAATTTTATCATTACCTTACATAGTATGTTAGGTGCTCTTTAATTAAAAACGGGGTTTATTTTTTCCACTTGCGTTTCTAAATATAAGTTCCTAAATAATATTATACACTTGACTCAGATAATGTTCCTCAAAACCGAAACGCTTTGGCATAAATGTTTTTGACAAAACTGTGAATCAGTTTCATGCTTGAATGCAATCTTCAAACAAACGATTGTGTTCATTCATGAAACCGACTATCGCCTCTTTGTGTTAGCCACAATACTCAATTTATATTTATACTGCTTTCATGATATTGATCACTCTACCCATAAAAATTGCATAATTTAAAACTATTATATATTTATCCTATATATATATATATATATATATATATATATATATATATAAATGTATCTATATCTCTACACACACACACATACACAGTCATATATGTATGAGTGTATATTGTTAAATATAACAGACAATGAATGTCTGTTATGTCTGATCATGAGCTGTTCGAAACATCGTATATTTGCTTTAATTTCGGGTGAAAATAAAGAAAAAGTTGTCCAATATTTGGATATTTTTTATTAAGTTGGTCTTTGATTTAAATTTTCGACTCATCTTTAGAGTGATCATGCGGACATTTAAACAAAGTTACAGAATATCAAAGATGATATTCTGTTATGTCGATATAATAAAATAGCAAGATGTTGGATAATTTTTATCTTTATTTTCACCCGAAATTAAAGCAAACATAGTCATTGTCTGTTATATTTAACAATATATGTTTAAATAATGTTCTGCTGCCCTAATACACTAAATTCACACACACACACACACACACATATATATATATATATATATATATATATATATATATATATATATATATATATTGTGTCTGAGGCCGTGCCTCAGCTTAGGACAACTCATCCTCTTGTGGCCATATTGCAGCTGAACAAACCACAAATAAAATATAAATAAAAAAAATAGCAGATTCCTTCATGGAACACAGTCATAATTTTTCTGTCATTAAATAGCCACTACGCCCACCGGATCTCACTGCAATAAACCACGTTTGTTGTGTGATTGAAAAAAAGAGTCAAGTAGTGTAGGTGCAGCCAACAAATCTAGAATTGAGGGGTTCCCTTCTAACAGTATGATGAACTCAAATTTCGAAAGAGTGCTTCCAGAATATCGCTGAATCCATGCTTAGAAATGACGTGGTTTTAAAAGAAAACAAGTGGGTTTAACTCGGTATTAGAAGAGTGTATATATATATATATATATATATATATATATATATATATATATATATATCTTTGTGTGTGTAAGTGTGTGTATAAATGTGTGATTCCGCAGAACTTACAGATAGTTTTAAACAGACAAAACCGCATATTTTTTCCCTTTAAATGTCAAATCTCATCAGAGAAATCGTTGGCGAATAGTATAATATAACAAGAATCGCAGGAATACAGACATACTGGAAGGAGAGGAGTATCCAATTTAATATTAAAAAAGGAGGAATGGCAAAACAGAGAATAAAGAGTGCCAGTGAGTTAAAAAAGGAAAATATAGACTCTGCCCTCAACTTTCCTAGTAGAGAAATAGAACGAATAAATTTCTCCTTCTGTCAGCACAAAGATGGTCGATGCAATTTAATATATACTGATTCGAAGGTGTGTAGATGGTTAACTGACCGTGCTTTGCCCAAAATGGCAAACCTGGAATCACTGTATTCAAATGCACACTCTGGATTATCTAAGTGTTGTTGACCTACCGTGGAATCCTATGCCGTCTACGTAAAACGTGAATTGCGGGTACTGATATTGCCAGGCACATGTTGTGCAATACGCGTTTTAAGGTACTGATTGGTCCACCCTATATAGTCAGGACACCTAGTAGATATTTACAGACGCCCTTTATAGAAGTCATCTTTGTCCCCCAGTATTCCTCAGGATTTATTCTTGGAATCCATGCATGTAGCTACTGAGGGGATGGAATTCAGTTTTAATCACATTATGAATACCCTATATCTTTATCTCATATATATATATATATATATATATATATATATATATATATATATATATATATATATATTATATATATATATATATTAATTAATTTTTATTTGTTTTTTATTTATATACTTATTTTTTATTTTGTATATTTTTATTTACTCTATTCGATTTTTGAGTAACGTAGTAATTTTTTATCGTTATATAGCAGTTATAGCTATTTTTACGTTCAGTTTTTGGATTGCTATTCTAACGGTTATTTTGGCGGGATTGGTTTGTTGATTTGTTTATTATTATTTACTTTAGTTATTTAGGTTGTTTATTTTTACTTGTTTTTTATGTTTTTCTTTTTCTTTTTATTTATTCTATTTCGTCTATTCTAACGGGAATGATTTGTTAATTTGTTTATTATTTTGGGGGTTAATTCATTTTACTTGTTTTTTTTATATTATTTCAGTTTTCGAATTTTGAGTAACGTAGTAAAAATTTGTTTCCAGGTCTGCATTTTGAGATGAGCTCAGATCATTTATTTAGTAATTTATTTTTGTCTGGGAAGGTAATAATAACTATTTTTTTCTCCAAGCAAAGTTTGCAGGTTTTTGATTGATTGTTGTAGGCTGATGATCTTTTTCTTATTTTCCATGATATTTTTGGTGTGATGTGTGTTTTGTTTTTAATTTCCCAGATGTACTTCGAAAGCATTGTGCTGTTCGCTTATTTGCTATTGGTGAAAAATGTTTTTGTGTCCATAGTTTCTTTGTTTCCAGGGTCATTCAATTACTTCTATGTATACTTTTTCTTCATTATCTGGTGATTGTATCGTGGCTTGTTATATTATGTTGTTTTGTGTGCTTTTACCGTTTAAGGGACATTCATTCTTTATTCTACTGCTACACGGTGCAACTGTAGCTGATATTTACAGTGTTTTTATTAAATATTTTGTGTAGTCTGCTTGATTCCGGGAAGTGTTTGTTTAAGAGTTTGAAGAATATTTTACCTACTTTTGTTTTTTAAGTTTTTGCTGTACGGTGGGTTGAACCATATGATATTTCTCTTCCTGTTGCCCTTTCTTGTGTTCTGTAGTTAGTATGTGAGTGTTGCTGGGAATCTACTATCCTGTCGGCCTCTTTCGTAGTCTTCCTTAGATTCGTTAAATATGATTTTATTGCAAGAATTGTCGGAAATCCTGCAGTTAATCGATTTTGTTATCTGTTTGATTATCGAAGGCGGGTGATTGGAGAATGTGTGTATGCACAGTGGTTTATCATTGGGTTTTCTGTGTGGTTTATATGTGCCTTTTCTTAGGTTGAAAGTAACATCTAGAAAATCTACTTTGTTTAGGTTAGTTTTTATATCTATGTCAAATCCGTTATTTTTAAAAATCCTTATTATTGCTTTTCTAGCTTTGTCTGCATTTTGTTTGTTGTAGTTTCTTAAGATTATGAGACCATCGTCCCTGTAGAGTCCTGTATCATTTTTATATATTATTTCGCTTAGTTCATGTAGTAAATATATTCCTATTTTTTCGCAGATCCACGCACCTTCATTGTAATATCAAAGATCCCTTTTTCTTTATCCATGTGTCTTCATTGTGGAACAGTAGTGATTTACGGGAGTGTTTAATGATATTGATTTCGTTTGTGTTTATTTTTATTTGTTCCTGGACTAACGTGATGGCCTTAAAAAAATTACTAAGTTTCTCAAAAATCGAAAACCAAATAGAGTAAATAAAAATATACAAAATAAGTACATAAATAAAAACAAACAAAAATTAATCCAAATAAATAAATAAACAAATTAACAAATTGCCCCCGCTAAAATAACCGTTAGAACTAATAAAAATAAGCATATATATACAAGTAAAAATAATCAATCCAAATAAATAATTTGAAAAGTGTCCCTCCGCCAAAATAACAGAATAGACTACGGTAAGCAATTTAAACATTGGACGAATAAATAGCTTTAAATATCTTCCCAGACTATTAAATAAGCGACCTAAGAATATCACCCATTTTTTTAATACCCTAATAAAACATCAAAAACCGAAAAGAATTAATAATGCAAAATGAAACTGTAAAAAAAGTAAAATAAATTAAAACAAACAAATAATTAAATAAATAAACAAACAAGCCACTCCCGCAAAAATAACCGCCAGAATAGATTATCCACTATGCAACACTGAACCATATATATAAATAGTCGAGGAAAAATCCAACATTCGCGAACTGGTGATTGCGCCTAACATGAAACAGCCTGTCGCCTCTAAGTGTTGACTTCAATCTTCACTTTTATATTTATATTTACATAGGCTCTGTCTCTGATATTGAGCACTTTATCCCATAAATATAGCACACCTTAAAACTATGTTTCTTCATATATATATATATATATATATATATATATATATATATATATATATAGTTAAACAGTCGTATTCGAAAGTACACGTCTACTAGGGCGGCTAGCCAATCCATATTGCAGACGCGTGCTAAGGCGCATTTGTGTTTATCCAACACCCACCGAGCCCACCTGTGGTTTATACTGCAATTATACTGAGCAGACTTTAGTTGCAGTTTCTGAGGAAAAGCGTGTAATCCAGCGTGATCAACAATTTGAACAAGGCCAGCACTATCAGACTCTCGGCCACGATGAATTGTGACTTCATGCTAGCACAACTATCGACGACACCCAAGGTTTCTGTCTGCCCAATGTCACTCACAAGGCATGGGTCAACCCGTGCTCTGTGTATATATATATATATATATATATATATATATATATATATATATATTGAACAATAAAAAATTAAAAAATTAAAATCTTTAGACACACTGGGTTGTAGATTAATATTCTTTCGTTTTGTTTATTATTTTTCCATTTAGATTCCTCGACTAGTTTCGATCAAAACGGCCATCATCGGGAGGATAAATATTTCTGCTTGCTGGTAGCACTAAACTACAGAAATGAGTCTTTTGCTGGAGAAAATGAACTTTTGTCTGTAGTTTTCATTTGCTTTTTTATTTTTTTATCTTTTTAACATGAATCTTTTAACATTCCTTGTGTTGGTCAAACAGTCTCTTTTAAGTTGTTATTTGAGATAAGAGCTGGATAGATACATGTTGCTCTGAATTCTCTGGTCAGTTTGACAGTTTTATTGGACCTGGTGAGGGTGTGTGTCTCTGTTTAATGTTTGTGTGTGTTATTTGGTTCTTATATATATATATATATATATATATATATATATATATATATATATATGTGTATGTATTTAAAAAATCGCCATTGGCTTCAAAAACGGTCTCCAGATGACTTCAGAATCTCCTACATCACTTTTGGACGGTTTCCTTGTTCATCTTTTGTATTACAAGGAGTTTTGTTGGTCTCTCGCTCAACTGCGCCCCATACATAAAAATCAAAGGAGTTGCAGCACGGGGAATTAGGTAGCCAAATGTCAGACATGATATGGGCGCAGAAATTGTTTGATTGATATGACTGAGTTCTCCTGCTTGTGTTGCATGATGCATAGTCCTGTTACCAGACAGAGTCTTCCTGCTTGCCTGGTAAATAACTCTGGCTATGGGCCTGATACTTAGAAAGTGCGTTATCAATCATGGCCTGGATCTCACCAACAAATTCATGAGTTCTTATCAGATCAACCAGAGTGAGTTTTCCGAGCTGCCGTACCTTCGTAATCACCATTAAACTCATTCAACTCTTTCCAAATCCTATGCTCTGACCTCAGATTGACACTCAAACACTATGAATTGTTCGTATTGGAATTTCCGGTGCGATTGCCAAGCAGTACAGGAGGTCGTTTCCAAATTTAGGGCGGAGTGAATTGCGTCATGATGCTTTTCTTTTCACAGACGGTGCCCAGCAGACCCTACTATATTGTGCTGTCGACAAAATCAAAAACAAACATTGCGCATCCGCGAAATTAAAAATATAAATGCGACAATTTACTCATCGCGGATTGTATATATACGTGTATATATATATATATATATATATATATATATATATATATATATATATATATAATGTGTATGTGTGCGTGTGTAGAGTTTACTTAGTATCTTTCCTGCTTTGCACTCCGTATCACTTTCTATATTCTTTTCTTTATCTTTCAGCTATCCATATTTTACGTCTGTCGTTTTTAAGCGTATAAACTTTTTTTTTATTTTCGAAAATGACTTTTCTACCTCCACCCAGTCTGAATAAATAGATAAAAAAAACATATACATTTAAAACATCATAGTGAAACATCAGAAAAAATGAGATCACATCTGAATATCTTCCTAGCAAGCATCTAACGAATTTAATTTTTTTTTTATCACTACATCTTTAAGCTTGCACCTGGCCCGCGTGACGTGGCCTTTCCGTGAAAGACGTCACACTCCGTTCTAAACAAGTGTTGATAACATACATTATCCTTCTGTCACCCAACTCTTTACTCACTTCCAAGTACAAAATTCTAAGTACATAAAAATATCTTCTTTCTCGTAACAGATTCATACGGGGAAAGTCATATATTTTTATCAGTCCCTTTCGATATCAGGTGATGATTTTTTTCCCATAGTCATATTCCTGTTGCATAACTAAAAATGTTTTCATATATATCGACAATATGGTAAAACGTAAAAAATATAAAAAGTATGTAAATATATTTACATCCGGTGGTGCAGCCTGCTATATGTCAGCTGATTTAAAGAAAAAAAATCCTGTAAAGAATTTGTGTAGATACTTGAAAAGCATAATTAGTAGAACAAAGTAATATTTTCTCGAGTTTCTAGCAATGTATATTATGACATTTTCTTTGGATCCCACTAAATAGAATAAATTCCTCTAACCCGCAAATTCCCTCTAGGCTGAGAATTTTAAAATTATTCGGATTCTGTCTATGATTTCTTCGTATGTATTTCTCTTAACAAATCATTTCGCACCCTGGTTTTGACAATAAACTATATCCGGCAGCAAAGCCTCTGATCAGTAGGTTTTGAGGAGCGTTGAATACTCTTTCAATTATTGTCCTTCCCTGGTCCAACATGACCCGGGGTAGTAGCACATGTTAGGGTATCAGCTATGGGCAAATAGTTAACACCCAAACGCTCGTCAAAACACTATGAAAGTATAATGATAGATTTTTATAGTAAAATTAGCAGCAATATATTTTGGAAAAAATTAGCAGCAGTATATTTTGTAAAAAAAAAATTACTAATGCTCCCAAGAAAACAAATTTCGGCATTAAATAAGGAGTTGATATGATGCTAAACAAACAAATAAGCAATCGAATCTATTGTAAAAACCTTGTCGGCATTAAATAACCCATTGAGGTTGATATGCCATAAACCAAACTAAAGAAACTAAGCCAAATTCACTTCTCATTGTTAGTACAATGGTTGGTGAAAATTCTCGGACGGACCCCTTCAGGAACATAATTATGTGCATTATTAATGGAAAAGCATGGAATGCCAAATGAGATCAATTCATTCCTGGAGATTCATAAAACTGTTCAGTTCAAAACTCCGATAGGATTAGCGAGTTCGACGAAAAATACTTGAAGATGGCCAGGTGTTTCAACGGATGAATCATTGTAATTAGAATAACGAAGATGAGTATGATGCTCTCATTTATAAGGCATATAATAATGGTTATTCCTTAACTCAAAATGTTACCAGTAAAAAACACCAAACACCTAATTGCGTCATTTAAAACTTTTGGAGTATGTGTCGGGAGAGAAGGAAGGCTTTCTATGTCAATCTAAGAACATTTCAGCATCGCCTTGTATATTATTCTAAGCAGGATTTGTTCTGAGTTTTATAAAAAGGGAAATATCACTTTCTGTACGTTAATGAGGAACCCATTTTCTTATCTTCTGAATTTTTGTAAAGGCTTGTAATTTAAATTATTATATATAACTGCACAAGCAATAAGTAAACTCTTCTGTTAATGGAAACTACGATGTTATCACTAACATTACGAAAATATGACGCCAGTAACATCAAATCAATACATTTATAATCGCAAATTATAATAGATTAATTTTATATCTATCAAGATTATCAAAACAGATTTCCATTAGTCTGTATTCAATTACCCTGCTGTCATTTTTATCTTTCTGTCAAATGATTAATACGTTTATGTCCATGGCTAGTGATCTGATTGATGTTCTCAATCATTTTCCACGAAAGGTTTCAAATCTTCACCAATGCTTGTCAATTTCAGTCGACTTTGCTCATCTAATACATGAAGCGCAAAACTTGAAAATTAATTAAATATTTATAAAGTTGATTGTCTGTCGGACGTGTTTGTATATGAGTGCGCAAATACTACTTAAAACTGACTTCAAATAAATGCAGTGTTACAATTTCTGTCGAAAAGCATATGTCTTGTATCTTGCTCATCTTAACAGATCTTGCTGAATGACCTTAATTAATTTGCATATTTGACTTTAAAAACGTGATTTAAAGAAATGTATGCATTTTCTTATTCATTTCCAGTCTGGTCATTCGTAATATTTATAAATAACACATTTGTGTCTTGATGGGTTTTATGGTTAAATTACTTAGTCATGTAAATAAATCAATTTTCTGTCAATCGATGCTTAGTAGTTAATGGAATTAAGCGATATGCAAAGTGAAGTCATCTGGACATTTTTAATAGTATATATTAAAAATCAAACAAATATCATCATATTATAACATAACTACTAAAATGTTTAATGTTATTGAACGACTTAAATTAATCAAATGTTTTAAATGAAGAAACGATATCCCAAAGTGAAGCAAAGAAAAGAGATCTGAGCTGCTTAAAACCAGTTATCATTGCTTATTGTTTTCTACCCTTTCAAACAGTATTATTTGGGAAAAAAAACTTTATATTCATTAATTAAAAAAAACAACTTCTCTCCAGCTACGGAATTTATATTTCTAGTAGCTTTCAGTTCCATTTTAGCCCATTTCATACATGTTCACAACAACAACAAAAACCATGATTTGAAAATCTTTCTTAAATTGTCTAAAACTAGGATTACAAATTAATGGGAAAAATCTTGTCGAATAATTAATAAATGATTCCAAATAAAATCTGAAAAAAAAGTACCGAAAATATCGAAATAAAAAAAATCGAAAATATCGAAAAATAAAAAAATATTGAAATAAAAAAAAAATTTGAAAAAAATTTGGCAAATTTATGCGGAATCATCAGTTTTTTGTTTGTTTGCTGATTTGTTTAGCGGGATATCAATATCTCTATGGGTTATTTAATACGGAATTGTAAATATTTTTAATGCAATTTCATGGCTTTTTAAACTGAATATATTTTGTACATAAGTTTATTCTTTTCGAATAAAGGTGTTTTTTTTTTAAATCTATAGTTTGTAGATCATATTATAAAAATGTATTTTTATATTTTTTTTTATTGTTGCATTGGTTGTTATTTTGCTATAAAAATGTATTGTTGGTCATTTTATTATAACAAGTACTGTTGATTTTTGTGTGAGAGTACACTATTTTCCCATGTCTGGGACCCTAACGAGTGCTACCACACCGAGTCAGGATAGACGTCGGAACAACAGCAATTAAGATGTGATTGATTCAAATCTTCCGATCAGAGACTTTACTGCCGGAAGTAGTTTATAGTCCTACAAAGGACGAGGAAACATTCGTAATTTACTTTACAAATATGCATTGCTGGTAATTTTTAATTATGAAAATGGAGTAGTGGTATTTTTACTATAAAAATCAATTTTATACTTGTATAGAATTTTGAATCCAATTTTGGGAAGTGTCTACTGCTTATTATTTTAAGCATTTAAAGACGAATCAAAGACAGTAATTCCATTCCGTGCTTTTATCCATTACAGTACACCACACATCCACCAGTTCGTAATACTTTGCACTAATAAAAATATATTTCCAGCTATAAATAATATATTATTAGTCTATCGTATTTCGCAATAATTTCGACTAATTATATATTTCCAGTGATATACAAGTAAATCCAGTTTTGTTCGTTCATTCAATTACTTGCATATTGAAAAATGTTTCGAAGTATTTCGGCAGAACTTATTAATTTATTCTGTCTGTTATTTTTTAATCTTTTTTTAAAAAAACTCTAACGCTATCAACAAATAACACCTTTGTTCATCAGCGGGGCAATACATCTAGCGTCAGAAGGCTCATCATCTGTAACTAAATGAGACACCTTACAAGAATCGGTGGGGGATGACATATTACCTAAATAATTATTTCACGGAAGGTTACCATATCGTAAACGTCCAACACACACATACACACGGGGTAAAATGTTTTAAGTGTGTTGTTAAAAATAAATTTAAAATTTGGTATTGTTACTGAGGGTTAGAGGATAAAATTGATCGCTTTGTTGGAAAATATATATATTTATCTACAGATAGATAGATAGATAGATGTTCGTATAAATGCGTATAATTTTCTCGCAATATGATCATAGAGAAATCTTTTTTGCTCTCCAAATTTTTTCCTCTTCATCTTCCTTGAACTCTAACACTCGGCATCTGTATGCATTCTATACGTACAGCTTTATTCACAGTTTCACTTCCCGCGGTTTCATTTATTCTCAGCGAACCCAGAAATAAACAATTCATCGTCAATGGTCAATAATAGACAAAAAATACCAATGATACTTGCAATTCAGATTAAGTGCAGCTGTAAAGTTATTCCTTTAAAAGAAAGTTCTCCACATTTTAGGGAACGAAATCGTACGTTGAGTTTTCTAAGATCTTTGGTAAGAATGGATTTTCTATCCGTTTCATAACTTTTATTACAGTATATTGTTATAATTCTGCTATGTTAGTATGAGTTGTTGCAGTGAATTTCTTACTGGGCATAATTTTTCTTTTTACATAAAGTTATGGAACATAAAATTTCAGCAATCTGTAAGAAGTTCATTCTTGGGAGTAATATATATTCTAATATTTTTTTTCAGATGTTTAGCCATCTTATAACGTGGTGACACTCATAAGATGTTTCATGCTACCAGGACGCACACATTCTCCTTTCAATCAATTGGAGCGTTTTGAGCGGGGTAAGCTGAATGAACATTTATGAGAAATTTAAATGTGACACGTCAATATTGACATCGGTAGTCAAATGAATGTTCCTACACCCGCAGACCAAATACTGGATAGCCACATAGTACAGACGCTTACCAGGTTGATGTATTGTTAGAACATCCCTAGCAGACCATATGGCGTCTACATCACAGAGTAAATGTGTCCCTAGGAACATCAATGCGAATTGTTTCGAATTGTTTAATTGCAGTATGCCTACGACACGCTTACCTATAGTAGGCTTCCACTTACATAGCTACACAGCTGTACTTTTCTCCAGTGGTTTTAGATGATGGATATCTGTGAGATCGAATATTGTTCAGTGACGAGAAAAGATTCTGCATTAATGCAAATAATGGATTTGGGGGTTTACGGGGTCAATTTGAGAAGCGACATACTTCAGAGTATATTAAGCCATAATGCCATCCGTTAATATTCTGACACATGTTTGGAGATTGTAGAAGAAGCGCTGAGCAGCATTATGCTCTCGTTCGCCTATTGAAGACTATGAAATTTTTAACGGCTGCTGCTGCTACTTTAATGCATCGCTCTTCGTAAGAATTGAGCGCTATGGCGGCCAGTATGACATTTATACATCACGTATACAATGTATTAAAAATTCCTTTTCTCTGCTGTGCACCGATAGACTAGGGGTAAGAGTCTCAGAATGATGTCAAATCCGTCGAGTTTCGATCCCGGATTGAAGTAATCGGATGTCTAGACACACTAGAAAAAGTCTGAAGATATGCAGAAAATTGTTCAGCTCGATTTCGCTTCTATTTTCTGCAAAAAGAAAATGATGATGATGTTCCAACAGAATAAAATCCGGCCACAGGAAGTCCACATTGTCAACATTCTTTGCACGAAGCCCTACTATTTCCTTAGCCGAAAAAACTGCCAGATGACGGGACGATGTTTGGCTTGTCATTTAGCACACATATAACGATGCATTGAATAATATATATATATATATATATATATATATATATATATATATATGAGAGTACTCACAATCTGTACGATCGAATGACTGTGACAATATAGGCCTGGATTAATGCCCAGGGAGGTCAAATATATTAAGTTGAGGTTTTAGTAGTGTTGATCCACCCCTTATTTTGGGCCCCGTGCACGCATGTGCTCATTTATTATGATCCAGTTATCTCACCTGTAAGTTTAATCTTAAACAAATTGAAACACATATTTATAGTGTTCCCATTTTATTTTTCATCACTGTATCTCTTTCACTCTTTATTACAATAATCTTAGAGTCATGATAAAGATGAACTAATGGTGTGTGGGTGGTTACGAGTGCATTAGACGGGCGTTTGAATGTAGTTCGTTTGGTGGAGAGGGAGAGCAAGAGGACATTATTTCCGATGTTTGGGGGAAGGTAGGGTATAGCATGGCCTATTCGGGTTGGCACATCGAAATATCTCGCGAAATGAAAAAAGAACTCATATTACATACAATTACACTTTTTTTTTACTTTAAATGTAAGAGAAGCCTCGCTGTCCGATTCATGATTGATTGGACCTTCCAGAAGAACAGAGAAAAGTACAAATGAATAAAAAAAGATATTAAAAAAACGTTCCTAAGAACAACAACAACAACAACAACAACAATAATAATAATAATAATAATAATAATAATAATAATAATAATAATAATAAATTATTAAATAACAAAAAGTGCTTAAATTTCGGAAGCAACAATATCTTGGGCACCGACACGTTATTCGCTGTTTCGTAGCACCGCCACTCTGTCCCTAGCCATCATCCTATTAACGGTATGGCGGCAAGCAGCACCAATAAGACTGCTGTCGTTGTCCGTAATGAACTTGCAGACTTAGAAATATTATTTCTTTATCTTATGAAGAAAATATAGGATGTTCGGAGAATTTTAAACTAGTCTTCGATTCTAAATCTGAAATTTTTGTTGGTTTATTTCTTTATTTCTAATTTCTTCTCTTTTTCTTATTCCTTTCTTCAAATACATTTACCCTGTTCTTTCGCTTCAACTTAATCTTCCCGTTCTCCATCTCCACCTCCTCCTCATCTCCTCTTCTTCTTCTTCTTCTTCTTTTTCTTCTTCTTCTTCTTCTTCTTTAACATTTTCTCTATTTTTATTACTTCTTTCCTTTGCTTCTATCTTTTATTTCTTCCTTCATTTACTTGCTTAATTAATTTCATTCATAAGATACTTTTATTCATTTCATGATTCCTAACAGATTACTCTAAATAATGAAATATATATATATATATATATATATATATATATATATATATACCGTTTCCGAAAATTTCAGTCCAACGAAGAAGGGATTAGACATTCATCATCCTTGGTTGTTAGATAAGTTTTGTGGGGTGTGGTCAAACTTAGCACTTTTCAATATCCAGCCGTATATGGATGTCGTCTGTGTTTTATGTGTGTGATATATATCGATATATATTTGTATGACAGATCTTTTTCTCTCTCTCTCTCTCTCTCTCTATCTCTCTCTCTCCATATTTATATATATATATATATATATATATATATATATATATATATATATATATATGTATGTATGTATTTTCAGGCATGCGTGTAAACTAATGTTAATTACATGAATAAATTATTATAATCCAAGGTATATACACATAAGGTTTTTAGAATTTTTAAATATATGCACTTAAATACGTATTCACATCACTTTAACATCATATATATATATATATATATATATATATATATATATATATATATATATATATATATATATATATATATATATATATATAATGTGCATGTATAACCCTATGTGTATTTTATATACAAACACGCATATCTATGTGTATACCTATATAGATACACATCTATACACGCAAACACAAACTCGCACACACACCCATGTGTATGGGTGCGTGTGTGCTTACTTATTGATGTATGCGAATTCATTCACAGTTAAAAACTTATTTATAAATAATATTTTATATATCTATATACATTAGTGCTTTTCGCATCGTATCATTCGTTGCAACAGAGCCGTGTCATTTGATGATCGTTGCCTTAGTTAGCCTTTCTTGTGAGGTTAACTCCTTTACTTATTGATTGACACGGAAAAGAAGCGAACAGCGGATAAAATTGCAGAATGCCAAAGAAATGATAAAACAAATCAATGTTGTCTATGGGACGAAAACGGTAGAAAAACGAGCAAATTAAAGACGCTATATTCCTGTCAGGGCAACTCCATCTTATTTATCTTTTCCCTGTTTTTGCTGCTGAACAGACAAGTAAAGATGATGGACGATTAATTATCGAAGAATAAAAAGGGTTTCACATAAACTCAATAAACAGATTCTATAGTCAATTATTATTATTATTATTATTATTATTATTATTATTATTATTATTGTTGTTGTTGTTGTTGTTGTTGTTTGGCAAGAAAAGATGGAAGATTTATCTTGAACGTGTCACTGATAATAGTGTTAAATCTGCTACTTTATGTTATTATTATTATTATTATTATTATTATTATTATTATTATTATTATTATTATTATTATCATCATCATCATTAAGGTTTTAATGTGTATTTATAATATTAGTTTTTATATCACCCGTGATGTCAATAATAAGATTTATTAAGTAACTCCATAAAAATTAAGTTATTTAATCAAGGAATTTTACAATTTTTAGTTAAAATATGTTTGAATTAGTTGTGACACACACTATCTACGTTGTGTGTGTTAATAATCAGGTTTGGTTGGTTTGTTTAACGGCATATCAACTCCTTATGGGTCATTTAATGCGAAAATTTAATTTTCTTGAGAGCTTTGATTTGATTTGTTTGCTTAACAGTATATCAACATGCTATGGGTTAGGGTTAACCCTAACCCTAACCCTAATACAGAAATTTAATTTTCTCAGGAGCTTTTGTAATTTTTTTATTTCAATATTTTATTGTTTGTAATTTGTTATCATGAAAATGTATTGCTAATACGCTTAATATAAAAATATATTTTCATAATGTTTTAACCCCAGTTTGGACGGTTCATTATTTGATCATAGCTAGGACATTGACAGGTGATACCACCCCAGGTCATGGTGGGCAAAATTAAGATGTGGTTCCACGCTCCTCAAAATATCCTGATTAGACTTCTTGCTCCCGGATTTAGTTTATCGTCATACGAATGACGGTTGAGAATCAGGAAGGAAGATATTGTCAGTGGTCAGGAATTACTGCTGATCTTAATGACAGAAACATCTAATTGTCACCTGTCAGCATTCATACTTTAATACTGTTGTGATCTAAAACGTTTCACTTGTTCAACTGCTGTTAATGTCTTCCAAAACCAGACTTTAAAACTAATTCCTGCATTGTTATGATTATTGGTACGACTATTAATTTGTATTGTTTCATTACTGGGAGAAGTGCATCTAATTTCATGTTTTTCACTCCCCATTTGCATTCTGTAGCAGAACCGATTAGCTGCATTCACGTTTTAATGTTTTGCGGATATCTTGGAAGGTAAAATTCCCAGAGTAATTTCAATTCTGTTTTCTTTTTTTCATTGAAATCTCTTGTAATTGTTTAAGACCATTTGTTATTATGATCAAATCATTTGCACACTTCACAGTTGGTGACTATCTCCCTCCAGTCATGTTTATCTTCCTTTTGAGCCAGTTTTCTGTTTTAATGCCTCATTGGAATTTCCAGAAAGAAAGTGTTTCCTGTTTTCGTATGCCCTCTTTTATACTTAACCTTACGTAATACGAATTCTCTTTCTTTTCATTGGGCTGTTATAATTTTTTTTCCTATGTCTTTTGCATAGCTAAATCCATGTCATTTTCCTTGATTCCTTGTATGTATTATGAAGGTCCTTGTCTTTCCTTCTCTTACTGTTTGTTGCTTTTTCATATCATTTATAAGTTGGTTAGACTTTTTGTTGTGGTAATGACTGTTCTATAATTTAAAACACGTATAGAAACTGAGAATCCTACCAAACAGCTTATTCAAGCAGAAACAGCGGAAAATTGACCACGAGATTTTGATTTCTTCCCAAAATCGGACTTGTTGTAGCATACCAGGTTAAAACAAATGATGTATCGATATTCCAATCGGTGGTACATTTGACAGAAACACGCATTTAAAGATCCACTTGACTTATTAAAATGAGTAACAGGCAAAATAGCATCTAGTAGAAAAATCAAACTGTGTATTAGTAATGCTAGGAATTTATATCGCATATATTTAACAAACTATTATTATCAGCATTATTTACATTGTTCGGACTGTTGTCCACATTTTTATTGCTATATTCACGACGTTTCGACCGTTGTACGCTCCAGCCCTCTTCAGGTGATTGGAATTGGATTGTTCTACTTCCAAATAATGTAAATAATTGTAATTCATCTCAAAAATATAGACAGAATTTCACGACGAAACCAATTCTTGTTATACTTGGATTCTTAATAAAATGATATCGACATTTATACCAACGCTTCAGTCATTGATAAGGTTTTAGAAACTTAAATACAGAATGTTATCTATATATATATATATATAACGAGCTTTGAAATCAAAGAAACAGAACCACGACAGATAAATGAACATTTATGTGAAAAGGTTTTTTTCTGATATTGTCAACAGAAAACTAATCAATCTGAAATCGAATAATTCTCGGTTGATCAAAGAAAGTATATATATGTATACATTTTAAATTTTTATTTTTCGGCGTAACAATGTACAATACTGTGTGTCAGCTCTGCGATCCTTCATTTATGTTCTATGAAATATTTTCCTTTTCTTTTTCTTTTTTCTGGGGAAGGCAAATACTTTTCCTTTTCTTTTTTCTATGGTGAAGACAATTACTTTTCATTTCATTTTCTGATCCCGGTGAAGGCAAATTCTTTTCTTTTCCTTTGCTTTTTCTGGTGAAGGCAAATTATTTTCCTTTTCATTTTTTTTCTGGTGAAGGCAATCTCTTTTCCTTTTCCTTTTCTTGTTCTGGTGAAGGCAATTTCTTTTACATTTTTTTTCGTGATGAAAGTAATTTATTTTCATTTTCCTTTTCTTTTTTTGATGAAGGAAGTTATTTTTCCTTTTCTGGTGAAGGTAATTTTATTTTATTTTTCTGGTGGGGCAATTTCATTTCTTTTTCTTTCCCTGGGGAAGTCTGTTTCTTTTTGTTTTCTTTTTCTGGTGAAGGCATATATTTCCTTTTCTTTTTCTGCAGAAAGAGATTTCTTGTTCTATTCATTTCCTTTTTTTCTGATGAAATTAGAATTGACAATTAGATGTTCCTGATAGGCAATTTCTTTTCATTTTATTTTTCTGGTGAAGATAATTTTACTTCCTTTCTTTTTCTCGTGGAGGCAATTTCTTTTCTTTTTCTGTTGAAGGCAATTTATTTTCTTTTTCTGTTGAAGGCAATTTCTTTTTCTTTTGTTTTTCTGATGAAGATAATTTCTTTTTTTCCTTTCTTTTTTCTAGTGAAAGCAATTTGTTTTACATTTTCTAGTGAAGGAAATTTCTTTTCTTTTTCTTTTGACGGCAATATTTATCCGTTTTCTTGTTCATTTTTCTACTGTAGGTTATTTCTTGTCCTTTTAATTTTCTTCTTATGGTCGAAGGAAATTTCTTTTACTTTTATGTTTCTTTTTCTGGTGATGGCAATTTCTTTTATTTTGGTGATGATGGATTTTTTTTTACTTTTCTTTTACTAGTGAACGTAATTGCCTTTCCTTTTCTGATGACTAAAAGTTATTTAACTTGTTTTGTATTTTCTGGTGATGGCAATTTCTGTCCATATTCCTATTCTTTTTCGGGGAAAACAATTTCAGTTCACTATCTTTTTCTTGTTCTGTTGAAGGCAATATCTCTTTCAATTCTTTATCGGGTGAAGACAATTTCATTTCCTTTTCTTCTTCTGGTGAAGGATATTTTTTCCAATTCTTTTTATTGTAAAGGCAATTTCTTTACATTTACTTTTTGTTTTTTTTTAGTGGTGAAATCCATTACTTTTCCTTTTCCTTTTCATACTCTGGTGAAGGCAATTACACTTCGATTTCCTTTTGTTTTTCCGGTGATGGCAATTTTTTTTTCTTTTTCTAGTGAAGTTAACATTTACCCTTTTCTTTTTCTGGTTTAGGCAATTTCATTTCATTTTTCCTTTCTTTTTTTCAGTTTAGGCAATTTGTTTTCCTTTTCTTTTTCTGGTGAAGGTAATTTTTTTCTTTTTCCTGTAATTTTTCTGATGAAGGAAATTAATTTTCCTTTTCTGGTTAAGGCTATTTCTTTTCCTTTTTTTTTTTCTGGTGAAGGCAATTTCTTTCCTATTCTTTTTCCTCACTAGTGAAGGCAATTTCCTCACTAGTATATGAAAAGACTGAACACGAAAACGAATAAAAATTGCCTAGACTAGGAAAAGAAAATGAAAAGAAATTGACTTCAATAGCAAAGATAAAGAAAAAAAAATCCTTCACCAGAAAAATAAAAAAAGGAAAAAAATCTTCTCCAGAAATAGAAAAGAAAAAGAAATTCCCTTCGACAGAAAAAGAAATGAAAAGAAATTTCCTTCTCCAGGAAAGAAACGGTAAATTTAAATAGATTTCCTTCATCAGAAAATGAGGAGGAAAAGAAATTGCCTTCGACAAAAGAAGGAGAAGAAAAGTAAAAAAAAAATACTTCACCAGGAATAGAAATCGAAAAGAAAAGAAATTACCTTCACCAGAACAAAGCCAACAAAATGAAAATAATTCCTTCAACAGAGAAAGAAGAAGAAAACAAATTGCCTCCACCAGAAAAAGAAAAATGAAAGAAATTGCCTTACCAGAGAAAGAGAAGGAAAAGGAAAAAAGTTGACTTCACCAGTTAAAGAAAAAACAAACAAATTGACTTCACCAGAAAAAAGGAAAAGAAAAAAGACAAGGACGAGGAAAAATGCCTTTTTCTGCTTTTCATTTTCATTTTCTGGTGAAGTCAATGTTTTTCCTTTTCCTGTAATTTTTCTGGTGAAGAAAATTTCTTTTTCTTT
>OZ010576.1:137360059-137437559 GCA_963932145.1 Acanthosepion lycidas
TTTCAGAAAACATCTTCAAACGTAAGGCTATAAATCTAAAGTAACTAAAATTCAATAAAATATTATATGATTGCTGAAAATATGTTAATTTTAAAAAAAATTGCAATGTAGTTAAAAAAAACAAAAATGCGTTCACTAAGATTTTGTAAATTTATGTCAATTACGGTCAACCATACTTGGCTGTCGACACCTTAGGCTACCAATAACTTGATCAGCACGTCAAAACAACAAGCCCCTTGAATAAGAAATTCTAGTATACTACATTTTTTATGTTATAAATAAATTTGTTTCAAATAATTTTTAACTTTATATTTGCTAAGTTTCCCCAAATAACGTGTCACATATTTTTTTGGGAAATTTTTAAAATTGAGAATTAACTTAAATGTGTCAAAATGTGTAAAATGCGCCAAATTTAAATGATTGTTTTTGAAAGCCACCAAAAAGTTGAGATTTCAACCAATGTAATTTCTATTTGAAATGCACCGGAGTATTTAGCTTAATGCAAATAGTGAATTTAATCATTTAGCTTTCAATAAAAGCTAAAAAGAAAACTTTAAAAATGCTTTGTCATTGATAAAAATTCATTTTAAAAACAAGGTATTGAAACTGAGTGGAGGAACCTATATATATATATATATATATGTGTGTGTGTGTGTGTGTTTGTGCGTGTGTATGTATTATGTTTGTATGCGTGTTTGCGTGCGTAAAAATTTCAGATAGAGTATAACTCTAAAAGGACATTATGAATAAAGACAAACTGAAGTTTTTCTCTTTGTCTTTATAAATATATATATATATATATATATATATATATATATATATATACGCACACACACACGCATATATATATATATATATATATATATATATATATATATATGTGTGTGTGTGTGTGTGTGTGTGTGTGTGTGTGTGTGTGTATATATAAAAAAATTTGTAGAGCTGAGAAACAGGATCTTTCAATCAACTAAATTTTGAGAATGTCGTCCTTATCCTGAACCTTTTGATAAATAACATAATTCCAGTCAGTTCTGAAATCCCATGTGCGAAAGCAATTTCTTTTCTTTTCTTTTCTTGAAATAATTTTCCCATTATATTCTCGCTGTCCTTAAAACTTGCAATTGTTCTTAGGCATTTCAGTGTTGCCTTTGCTTTTGTCGATGTAATTCTACGCCAAATTTCTTACATCCTTATTTTCTCTTATTTTTTCTTTCATAATTTATTCTTACTATACTTTTAATCTTCTAACATGTTTCCTCCTCCTACCTTCTTTCTTTCCAACAACCTTTTCTATTTTATGTCATTTTTTTTTATTCGATTTATTTATCTTGCATTTCCTTTTGTTTGATTTATGTTACTTTATTTTCTAACTTTGTCGCCTTTTTGTCGGTGGGCACTTACTATTATTTGTGCATTTTCTCTCATTCCGTTATAAATTATTCTCTACGCTAAATTATTTCAATCAATAATAAATATTTCACATACAATCACACACACACGTATACACACACACATATACACATACATGCGTGTGCGTATGCATGCGAAGTGTTACACAATATTTTAGCGTATTTAAAATGTGAAAAGAAAGTAAGAAAATATGAGGGGGAATGGTCTTTATAAAGAATTGTCTAGGATAATTAAGTAATATTCCTGGCAATAATGACAAACACTAGGAACATTCTACCCGCGTGTAATAATTTAAGGAGTCACTAATAATTAACTAACACGAAATATAACAATGAAATGATAAACACTACAACCTTGAAGTAAGAAAGTGTCATATAAGAAAGATTTACTAAAAACAGATGTCCTTCATCAAGGATATTGGAAAGAGAAACAAACTTTGAAGAATAGCTTGATCATTTAAATAAGAATTTAATACGAGTTATTTCTGGGCAGGAATTTGGAATGAGTACAATGAACAACTTGAAACACTTAAAGTAATAACTAGTAACATTTAAGTAACACAAATTATCCCCGCACAAACGACATTACAATGAGAACAGTCGAGACACTGGAACGATTGAAAGTATAATAAGAAGTATAATTAACTAATAGAACAAATGCG
The DNA here is from genome assembly GCA_963932145.1 of Acanthosepion lycidas. Classification (NCBI taxonomy): domain Eukaryota; kingdom Metazoa; phylum Mollusca; class Cephalopoda; order Sepiida; family Sepiidae; genus Acanthosepion; species Acanthosepion lycidas. The sequence goes on from OZ010576.1 coordinate 137,362,131, forward strand.
CAATCAAGGACAATGGAAGGAAACAATCTATCTTCGTGGAATGACGAATGGTATAACCAAGAAGAATTAATATACATCAAATAGCAAAGAAAATAATCTAATGTTTAAAATGATAAGTAAGGAGAATGGAATAAGCGATATCTCCGGCATCGACAGTAGAATGAGACCAATTGAAAGAGGGCAATGATTAAATGAATTAATCAAATTATTAAATTTCGGGTTAGAGATAAAATTTCGACTCGAACGTAAACTAAGTTGAGGATCTTCTAAATGCAGAGAAATAATGAAATAATTAGCAATTACTAGATATAAAATATGACGGAAAATGGCGAGATAACTGATAATGATATCTAGTAATAATATTGTTCAGAATTGCATTTTGTTTGGAAGTGACACGTTACCGATGTTTTTGTTTTTTTTAAATAATTTACATTCGTAAATATGCCTCCCTCTCCACCACCACCAATAGGCAGCAGGGACTAGGGGAAATATTTTGTTTATTTCTAATTTCTGATTATCAGCTATGATACTTTTTTTACTGTGAGTGAATATTAAATAGTGAAAGCCTCTTTCCCTAATAACTCTAATAAAGTCAAGGTAAGAATTTACTCCGAATTTTAAAATAATAATAATAATAATAATATTGTTCAACACTTTAACTCTAAGTTATATGTTGAGTATATATATATGTGTGTGTGTGTGTGTTTGTGTGTGTGTGTTTAGTTAAAGACGACTGACAAGGTACTGTGATTAAGTTTATTATTTAATCGTTCTGGACACAAAGTGTGTAAAATCAGTCCAAATGTTCTGAATATGCGAGCGCTTTAGGCCATTCTTTTAACCATTATCAAGGGCGATTTTTATTTTTTTAACTAACTGTATGTTTTTTTTTTTTATGTGTGTATCTAAAGTTTTAAGAATTATTTATTTTCCGAACGTGGTCATCACATTGTGGCTGTGTTCGTAGTTATTGTTATTGTGTGTTGGTTTTTCCTTTTTTTATTATTAAGGCTTCCATTTACTTTTACAAAAATTTTAAACAGCTAACCATATCATTAAAAATAGCAATATACCCACAAAATCAAAACTAAAAAGAGCCAACATTATTTACGAGTTAAATGCCCCTTAAGGAACATTACATCTACCAAACCATAGCTCAATTAGGACTCATTTAAACACGCACAAAACCCCACCAAAATCCATCCCAAACATACCAGTATAATAGCCTAATCCATATGTAAAAAAAATTAAAATGATGGAAGCCCTAATAATAAAAAAGAAAAGCCAACCTTTAGTAACAGTAACTACGAACGCGGCCACTATGTGCTGATGGTACAGTTAAAAAATAAAAATCACCCTTGATAATGTCTAAAACAATAGCTGAAAGCACTCAAATGTAGAGAACATTTGGACAGTTTTTACACACTTTAGGTCCAGAAAAGAAAACACTTGTACGAACAGAAGAAAAATTAAATAAATTAATCACAGCAATTTATGAGTCCTCTTTAACGAAACATGTATAGAAGAGGGATTGCTACCCGAATACATAACACACACACACACACACACACACACACACACACACATATATATATATATATATATATATATATATATATATATATATATATATATATATACACGTATGTATATGCATATATCGGATATATCTGCGGATGTACACTATTGTTGGGTGGTCATCGACTAAACCGGCTCCCCGATCCACGTTCTTGCGAGTGAGATGGGTCGTAAACAGCCCTGTAGGATGAAAAATAAGACCTATTTAAGAGCGAAAGAAGTTGTGATTAGTCAACGGCCACCTAACTAGAAGGGGTGTCTCAATAAATCACTGTGGAGAAGGCAATGAGAAACCACTCCACTATCAATCCCAAGAAAACTCATGGCTTTTAACAATAACATTATGAAAGATAACGACGTGAAGGGGATTAAGTCTATTCGAATTAACTCCTTGTCTGCTAAGGAGCGACCGTTATCCATCGACTGTTAGCAAAAAAAGCGTAATGGATCAAATTCCTTGCAGTTGATCTCTCGCACGGTTTGGAAAAGCATGAACAACAGGTATCACCTGACCGTCATCCATTGACTTTTCGCATAAAAAAAATAGCTCTCAGGACATATCAAAAGCCAGCGACGAGAAAAAAGAAAGAGAGATAGAACTAATTTTAGCCCAAGATATGAAGAAACGATATTGTCAACTATCTGAAAGAATTGTTGTATTTAAACTGTAAGAAAATCCTTTCAACATGTCCTTTAAAATTTTGTATGCACCGACAGCACAAAACAGAAGAAAATAAAAAGTTTTTTCTGTACGCTAGACAACGCTAAGATTCAATGCAAATCGCAAGAAATTACAATCGTTATGGATGATCTGATGCCAAGTAGGCAAGGAGAGAGATGGATTTCAGTGACGTACTTTCGGTCCCCTGTTAAAATACTTCTTAGATATTTAAATTGTTGTACTTGTTTGATTATCTCCAATTTAAAATTTGCATTTTGGGCTGTTCGGTTTGCTAACAACCCTGCATTCTGTCTTCTTGCAACTGATGTTTAGCCCTTTCCTCTTGCTTTCATTCACTGCATTTTTTAGGAGTCCTTTTATTTTGCTTCGAGTGTCTGTTATCAACCCTATGTCATCTGAATATCTTATGTAGTTAAGATTATGGCCATCTTTGTAGGATTTCTAATTCTGTCAGAATCACCCCACTGTTACATAAATGAATTAATAGCTATACATAATTGATATATAGACTGAAGAATGAAAACCTCCGACAACCGTCTAAAGTTTAAATTGGTCACTAAAAAATAAGTGATAATATATATCCCCTAAAAATTGCTATGAATTAAGAATTCTCTACAACCGTTTTGGGATCACCGAGAAGAATTAACTCCCTTGGAACAGTGGATGGTAAACTTATTAGACCCATTAAAACAATAAAGGAAAGAGGAACTAAAATGATACACCTTCTTTTATGTGAAATGGAATGAGAAATATCTACACTTTTAGAATGAGCAAAATAATCACTAATAGGAATTAATTAATATTAAATATCGCTAAGCTAATATGATGGAATTACAACGATCTTTACCCGTCGAATGAGTAAAGGAATGAGTAAAAGTAAAATTCTTGTAGACAAACATTTCCATGGACTGTGAGTTGACAACCAAATCCACACGTGCAATGAATGAAGGGATCACCAAGTTCATTTAATAAGACTATTCACCTGGCAAGGAATGTGGAAGGCGAACTATTTATTCGTGATGAAAATGTAATAGGAATGTTAAGAAAAATCTACACGAGTAAGTAGTGTGGAATGAGAACCATCTCCACTCGTTGAAAGATTAAAAGGATGATGAATAATAATAATAAATAGGAGTAATGCCCTTGCAAATCTGTAGTATGAAAAGCAGCTTCACTTATAGAATAAGTTAAGAGGTCACTGAGAAAAAAATGAATTGAGATATATCCAGTAGCAAGGATTGCGGAATGATTATCATCTACACAGATCTAAAATGTGAAGTGATTTGTACAACGGATGTCTCGTAGCAAAACCTGTAGAATGAGAACCATCTACACGGTGGATAGAGAAAATATTAGGAGATACTACTTGCGAAAGTCAGTGGAAAGAGAACCAGTTGTAACCGTCGAATGATTAACGGGCTCAGTAGTAGAATTAACTAATGCACATCTAGCAAATATAGTGGAATGTAACCCCACGTACCCAAGTGCAATGAGTCAAGGATTACTAAGAAGAATGTAATAGAATGATATATCCTTTAGCAAAGACACTGCAATGTAAGTTATCTACATTGAAAGATAAATGACCGAGAGAGAAGAAAGAAAATAATGCGAGATATCTCCAAGCTAAAAAAGTGGAATGAGAATCAGCTTACTCCGAGAAAAGAGTAAAGGCATGTTAACAATTTCTAGATAAACTCTGGCAAAGTTAAGGCTTCACTAAATATGAACTAATAATAGATATACCGATGGAAATAGAAGAGGATGCAATATGAATAATTAAATAATATCAGGGAAATCAACAACAAAAAAAAGGAAAATGTATAAACATTGAAATATAAACTAAAACAACATAAACCCTAACAAGTACAGAGGAATGCAAATGATTTACACGTGTGAAAAAAGTAATGGGCTCAATAATAAGAACTAAATTATAAGTGATAGACCCTAAGAGAGTGTAAGGAGTACTATCTCTACAAATGGGAAGTCGAACATGTTCTCAATGATTTCGGTAATTCGAGATATACTCTAAAAAAATCCAGTGAAATGAAAACGAGCCACCTCCGTAGAAGGTAGTAAAGATTCCCTATTTTATGTGAGATGTCCCTTCAGGAGGTGGATTATCACTGCTCTCCACAACTTCCAGTGTAGCTGTAAAGAATCCCTCTTTGTCTTCGACTTACCATCCATCTACAACAGTGTTTCCCAACGTGGGTGCTAGCGCCCCCTTGTAGGCTCTGTTATATTGAAAGCGGTTACTAGGAGTTTGTGTTTCATTTGGGGGATGTGCACATACTCAGATTGGAGCATTCGTTCATTTTTTTCAAATTTCTAAATGTTGTTCAATATTGGCTACAAAAGTAAATTTTTGAAAGTTATCTAAAGCTATATGAAGCTATAAAACTTTTCTTCATTGTTTTTCCAACTTCCTATATGGCTGAATGTGATTTAAATGCAGTTACAAAGCTTCTTACTAAACAAAGAAACCAATTGCAAATTTCAAAACGAGGAGATCTATGATTACTTTTAAGCAACATTGAACTTAGAGTAAGAGACTTGGTCAGTAAGCACCAAAATCAACCACGGCATTGAAAGCATTGAGGTAAGCTATGAAATAAAAGTTCTTTTTAGCATTTTCATCATTGGCATTTATAATAGAAATGAAAACAATATTAAAATTATTTTTGCACTAATACCTAAGCGTTTGCTATGAAAGATGAATTCAGTATAATATTAGGAATTTAATTTGAGAGTTGATAAAAAATGTTGTGCCCAAAAGGGGCACTGGTTAAAAAAAAGGTTGGGAAACACTGATCGTTTGTATGTTATTATTTTTCCCTCTTGTCTTTCGTGGTTTTCCTTCTCCTGCCTTTCAATATGTCTTTTGAGTGTCCAATTCTCAAAGCCTAGTTGCTTACATGGTTGAAATCCGTGTCTGCCGAAACAAATCTCTTTTCACTTCGAGTCATTCATTTGTGAGGAATTTGACGAACATTCACTGTCATATAAAAGAATAAATATTACATCGCAGCTCAGCACTCTTTCCTTTATTTCCAACGAAATTTTCCGATATTATAATACCTTGCTTAGTTTGTAAAATATATATTTCTTTATTTCATTGCGCCAACAGATTTCTGTTTCATATTTTTCGATATCTGTTACGACACTATACAGCTGTCTATCTGGTTATAGTTACTTTACTCTTCCTCCTTAATTCTGACATTTCTAATTCGTAGCTCAAACCTGGGCTGTCTTTCTGACTAAAAACCATAGATATTCTGTCTTTTTACAGTCCTTTCTTGAAGTTTTCCTTCTTGGTCTGCCAGCAACACAATGCCCTCTGCTTACTTCATGTTGTTAAGATTGTCCATCGATAATAAATTCTGGTAGCATTCTATTTCTTTTAAGATCGTCTTGCTGTATAGTTTCAATAAATCAAAGAATAAAAAATGCTTACTTTTTACTCATCTTTCTATTGTGTACTTGCTCAATGCATTTTTTTATACTTAAGCGGTTCTTTTGTACCACTTAAAGGTTTTGGGTTATTCAAATATCTCGCTTATGGTCACATCACGTTGAAACATCGATTCCCGTACGATCACTGAATTTAAGTAACGTCGAGCCTGGTCAATACCTAGATGGGTGACTGTTTTGGAATACCAGGTACTGTAAACTTGAATGTACACGCGATGTAATGGATAATGGATCGATATTTTTAATCGAAGAGCCGAGTTCCAATTCCCGTTGATTTCGTTATATTCACTTATAAATTCACGTTTTTCTCCCTCCAGATATTGGTTAATTAGTAAGGTTCGTATCACTAAATCATTATTATCCGCCTCCCACAATTCTTACAATCTTAACTCATTTTAGTGTTTTAAATAACTTGCATATTTTTGATAAATAGTAGAAAACTAATGAAAAAAACAAGAAATTTAATATCTTGTACATATAAAATTACGCTTTCTTAACATTTCACGTGTGTTTTTCTGTCGAAACTTATCAAATATTTTTGTGGAATATAGGTATAGTACTTTTGTGTTTGTATTTCATACGCTGTTATCAGTTCAAAAAGATAGTGTTTATTGTTCTAATCTCTGGAACAAAGCCACATAGTTATTGTACTGTTTCCAGTATAATTCTGTTGAGAGTTCAAATCATGAGATAATAAGCTGAATTATGTGTTTCGTTAAGGTGATATTCCGTGGGAATTAGTAATCATTTCCATCTTGCTTCTATGAAGTCTGACATCTTTATTACAATTCCATATAGTCCTTTTGCTTTGTTTCTCTTCATCCTGATAAGTGCCGATGTTAACTCAGATTTTAGTAGTACAGGTTTTTACACTTTTATATATTATGTTTCTCATCCCTAATTTCCTGGAAGAGATCTTCGATTTATTAGTTTCATCCATGCAGTATCACTTCTTTTTCTATTATGAGCTAAACATTTTTAAATTTTATGTATCCTGTTGATGAGTATGAAGTGGGTCATGGCTAAGGATTTACTAAGAGGAATTAATTAATAATACGAGTTATTATCTAGCGAAGAAAACCGTATTCAACCGTGGAAAAAGTAAAAATATCCAATAAAAAGAATTAGCTACTTTGATGTAGATAACTGCAAAATTTTTCCGAGATCAGAGCATGATGAAAAAAAGAACCCTAATCTGGATAAAAACAAAGTTTTCTTGACAAAATGTTTATGTTATTATTAAGAACTACCAAAGTATTTTCGATTATTTTATTAATATTTTAATCCTTTCTTGTGCCTTCGAAATTTTGGTTAAAACTCTTGTTTATCTTGCGTCAACGGTGGGCCAAAGATTAGTATGGGAAATTTAGCTTCTTTTTTGCGGTAGCAAAAAACACATTGTTTTGGAAATTCTTGCAAAAATCAAATAACTGTCGGATATTAATTAATTTTTCAAGACTTATTCGCAAAAGAATTAAATTATTTTTTAAATATTTTTTTTAGAAAATTTTGGTAAAAATATTTTTCTCATATCTGTTACCCCCACTTACTTAATTTTATAAAATTGCGAGAAATTAAAATTTCTGGGTCTTTGTATTTATTAGGTTGGTGCAAAAATAATTTCGTTTTCTCACATAGTAACATATGTTAGAAAACGAAATTATTTTTGCACCAACCTAATATATTAGTTAAAAGAAGGACACCTTGCAGAACTTAAATCCTTAATTTGTTTTTGTCAAACAGAAAGAACATTTACCGAAAATCTGCTCTGAATTGTAAAATAAAAAATGCAATAAAACTATGATATTATTTAATTAGAAATGCTTTTAACTGCTTTTATAAATAAGATATATTAAGGACACTAATACCTTTTTTTTTTTTTTTTTTTTTGATAAATAATACATTTTTACAGAAATTGTTTGAATTTTTATTTTAATTAGAAAAAAATTATAACGTTTTAAACATTTAGAATTCTGTATTAATTTCAATGCTTTTGATTAATATAATTAATATAATTGAGTGAAATCTATATTTACTAATCATAAATGGAAAAGCTTAATATAAATCATCAAACACGAATATTTTAAAAATTATTTTTAATTTTGTTTTATTAATGTATAAGCATACCGTTTTTTGTAAGTACGGGCGACCATACGTGACATTATCAGAAAATAAGTGCGATAACTATAATAAATTTAAAACCAAATTTATAAAATTCAATAAAACATTAGTTTACGGAAAACATTTTGCTAAACTGTTAAGATTAATGAATACTTTAAAACTACATATAAAGGTGCTCACGTCATTTTCTTCAATCAAGTTTTAGAGATAAAGTCTCCGTAGAACATTAGATCAGTCATCAGGTTATCAACACAACTATTATTGGGCTAAAAACACAGCTACTGTCGGGTCAAATAAGGCATTTCTGCAATATTTTAAACTTAAAGTAAATAATATTTTTCAAATCAGATTAATTATACTTTAAATTGGCTAATATTCCTCAAATAAAGTTTCAGAAAAAGTATATTTATTTTTGAAAGTGTAATGAAAATTCGGAGTCGAGTTCGTCTTAATGCACCTTTATTGAACGTAACTGAAGACTCTTGACGTTCTGGCTAAGACGACGTGACTTATTTATACAAATCAGACAGAGGAGGCAATTGGGTCGTCTTACCGCATTCTTCCCGGCTTTGTTTTCTTCTAGTCCGACGCAAAATCATCCAGGTGACTGAGTCTCTTGACAATTCTCTGGGTTCGTCTCAGTGGCAGCTGATCTGGGCTTTTAGGTGTTTCGGGAACATTCAGCCGGAAGTATTTCGTCTCATATTGTTTTTGTCTCCTTCTTGGAGTCGGACGCTCTGATTATGAAAGCTGATTATCAGAGTCGGTTGTAGTATGCTCTCATTTTGAGGGGGCTATTCTTGTGTCGATCTCTGATTCGTCATTATCGGAGCCTTGTTACCCAGAACAATGTTATTGAGTCGTCGTTACTATCAAGGGGGAGAGATATTGCTTCAGGGGAGAGCTGCTTCATCTTCTGGTTTGATAACTCGCTGGCTGGGGGCAAATCTCCGAGAGAAACGTTCGACTGTCTCCCGTCAGGGTGATGGATGCGCGCATAGAATGGGGTCGCCTTGAACAGTTCCACGTTACTCACAAGTGAACCATACCAGCTTTGTCGATCATGGTTTCTAAGTAAAACAGGAGCTCCCGGCTGAACTTCACCTTGGAAATTTTAAAAACATTTCCTGAGCTGTTACTGTTATTAGTTCTTGTACACAGTAGTGTTCTTATAACGTACAGAGTCTCGATTATTGCGTCTTCCCATTGTCTAAATGGAAGGTTTTGGTTTTTAAGTGCTAACTGTACAGTCTTCCATATTATGCCATTGTATCTCTCGCATTGTGCATTCCCTTGAGGATTATATGGAATAGTCCGGCTTACGGCCATTCTTTGTACCAATAGGAATCATCTTAGTTGATCGGATGTAAAAGGGGGCCCGCGATCTGTATGAATATTGAGAACCGTGAGCAACGTATGTTCGTTGTTGCACTTAATCTGGACATGGAAAGACAAAAGTGATTGGTAAGTACTCGCCAACGAGAGTTAGTAGAAATTTGTTTCGGTATTTAGATGGAAGAGTCTCTCAAATAGCTCTCAAATAGCTGTGTAGCTTTTACAAGTGTTCCTGGATCAGGTTTGTAGAATTTTGGTTTTATTCGAGGGCAGATCTGAAAAGGGTTTCTTATTCGTTTCATGTCCTCAACTGAAAAAGGCAAATTCTGGCCTTGAACAACGTGCATCATCCTCGTGATTCCTAGATGACAGAGATCTTTTTGAACTTTATATAGATCTTAGGAGCTGTTTATTGATCCACATACTCATGACAGGACATCCGCCGTTACATTTTCCTTCCCGCCCGATAGAAAACGTCAAACGAAAAATAGAAAAGCTCTACCCTGCATCTCGCTATCTTTTCATTTTTTATTTTGCTTGCCATCTTGGAATTAAACATAAAAGAAACTGACTTTTCTTCAGTGATTAATTTAAAGCAGTAACTAGTTAAGAAATGTAGCCATGTTTTTAGTGTCTCTACTATGACATTAGACTCCTTTTTGACAACTGAATGCCTGCGCTCAAATTTTTGCAATGTTCTGGAGAAGAACGCTATAAGGCGGCCGAATTGCTTGAACGCGGAAGCGTCGGTCTCTACCTCTTGGGTAATGTCAGGATTCACCGAAGTGATGGATGAGTTGGCAATATCTCTTTTTAAACCCTCAAAGTCTTTAACGGTAGATGAAGGTAAAGGAAATTTGATAATTTTCGTTTGTGGATGTATTTTCTCAGAAAAGGTGGGTGTCCATTGAGAATAATGAGCGAACATTCAATGTTTCGTCCCACGGTGGCTATGGTGTTGGGAATAAATAGTTTTAGCAGTAGTTTTAGCCGTTCAGGGTCAGGCTTCATGATTCTTTTACCCACAATATATCCAAGTAATCTGATGGTTCTCGACCCATACGAACTCTTGTCATGGTTGAGCGTAACATTATATTTCTTGACAGCCGCCGAAAACCGTTTTAGGTTTCGATTGTGATCGGCCCAGTCATGGCCTCACACAGGTCATATCTATGTAGGCAAAGGTGCCTTGTAGTTTTTTTTTTTTTTTTTTTTTTTTATCGAGAACCCTCTGAAAACTGGAAACCCCGTTGGTAACCCCAAACGGAATCTGCAGACTTCAAAAGCCGTACAAAGCTTATCTTTAGGGGTCTATAGCTACTTGATGCTAAGAAATTCGTTATGTCTAACGTGCTAAATATTCGTTATTTTGGCGATCTTATTTATCATCTTGTCAATACGAGGTATAGGGCATTCATTCCAGAGGGTGTACCTATTTATAGTTTCGGAAAAGTCTATGACCATCGTTTTTATTATTATCAGAAGACATTATTAATACTTGTGGCCTCCGCGCGGTGATCTACTTGCTTTGATCATTCCTTCTCTTAACATTCTTGTTATTTCTGCTTGAATAAACGTTTTGTTTTCGAGAGAATATTTTCGAGATTTGGTGGCCACTGGTTTACAGTTTTCGGTTAAGTTTTCGAAAAGAAAGAGGTATTGTACATTTATAGCGGCCAAGCCACAGACGTTCAACCCCGGTTTAGGGGTCCCCAAAAGGGAGCTTAATACTAGGATGCTGTCTGAGGAAATCATGACCTAGTATGATATCGCAGCACAGATATGGCATCACGAAGCATTTGGTGTTAGTGTAGTTTTTTTGAGTCAACTCTAGTGTTCGCCATAGCCACCTGACTGTTACAATGTACGATTATAAATCTGTTTATTTTTGCAATATCAACGCTAATAAAACTCACTGAGCTTACTATATCGTCAAGAGCATTCATTTCTAGCCCGTCTATTTTTACCGATAATATAGCCTTTGAAATATATTTAGGCTTTGCCGTTGATACTAATCGCAATAGTAACATTCAAACCAGCTGAAAAAAAGTTTGATCGATAAACCTTAGAGAAATGTCCCTTCTTCGCGTACTTGTGGCATTTAGTTTCCGTTTCAGTAACACAATCTAGGGAATAGTCTGAGAGCACAAAAATAACATTTTCGTATGGCTGCAGCAGTGTATGCAGTGCCTTCCGCAGAGAGAAGATTTTGAACTGGCGGAGTTGGGGAGAAATGATGAAGTCTGTCATAGAAGACTCGCTTTTTTCCCTGTTCGGGTCGTTTGAACTGGTGGACTAGTAGTAGTGGGAGTATTTAGTGCAGTCTCTGCAACACTTGTTTGTAAGTATGAACAAGATTTATATCCTGCAACCTCCAAGGTAAGTGCCTGCTCGTGAGCAGTAGCTAAATCTAGTTGTTTATTTTCCAGTAATCTTTTGCGGATATAGTTCTATTCTAATCCATTTATAAAGGAGTTTCCAATAAATCCGTCTTTTGCCTGATCTATTGTCGTCGCTTGAAAGTCGCAGGATTATGTTTCGTCTCTTCACGAAAAATTCCAAGTCAAGACGTTCTTGTTTAATGTATTTGTCCATAAATACTTTCAATAAATTTTAATGAAAATTCGGAGTCTAGTTCGGCTTAATTTGGCTTGAACATACGTAACTGAAGAGTCTTGCCGTTTTGGCTAAGATGGCGGGACTTATTTATACAAATCATAAGACAGGGGAGGTAATCAGGTTGTCTTACCACAGGAAGATTTATTAATAAAGAGAATTACTCTGCGATTAAAGACTACTAAAGAAGATGATAAGTAGCAAAAAAAAAATCTTTCAGCCCATTAAAATAGTTCTAAATTAGTTTTTGAGAAAGTAAAGTAATTTACTTATTGGAAATCTATTAACTTGAAATTAAAAATAAAATAATCACTTCAAGAAAAATTTTCTATTCATAAAAATTCATTTTACATCTTATTTGTCGATTTTTTTTCTGTTTTTGTGGAGGTATCTACTTTAACGTATCCCTTATTACATAATGTTATCACTATATAGTAACAGTTAATACGAGATATTGCTTATTAATGAGATTGGTATCAGAACAATCCTCATACGTGAAAAACAAATGAATCACAAAGTAGTTAAATAAACCTAAATATATACTAGGAAATACAATACCATGAAAACAATCTTTATATATCGACATATTAAAGGCAGCACTATGATTAAATCAGCTATTAAAATATATCCCTTAGACACTGCGAATGGCGGAAATTCATCATGCAAATTAATCATTTAAATATTTTCAACTGATAAATAATCATTTTTACGTAAAATCCGACGCATATTTTTTGAATGCGATGTTCAGAAAGGGTCTTTATAAGCAGCAAGATAGTGGCAGACATCGAAAATAATCAATGTATTATAACGATAGTCTAAGAAATAGAGAATAAACTTTATTGTTTTTCTTTAATAGAATCGCATGATACGTACAAAAATCTCATACCTATTTCAGCCATAAGTTTTTGTTTTCGATTATACTTTTGATGGATAACATGAGAGTTCTTGGACAGGAAATTTTGTGTAGGCCAACGAATTGTAGTTTTCTAATATTCGTCCTCTTTTCACTTGAAAATACTTAATGTCTGTCATTGGACGTGTATGTGTATGTCTTGAGTCACGATGCAAAATAAGCATTTAACAATGGGAACTCCACGATAAAAATAAGAAATACATAGAATAAGACTTCGCTGGAAATACATGAACAAACTGGAATGAAAATAGGTACATTTGAGCAGGTATGAAATTGATACAAGACGGCAGACATTCATCTATTGGGTACGCAATACTTTCACCCATTTGGAGTGGAAATTATGATCGAAATATTTTCACTGAACTTCCCACCTCCCACGCAGATTAAATTTTGTGTGTAATGTGCACAGAAGAAACTTGTTTTCAGTTTGTTTTTTTTCACAGGCAAGTATATCACAGCCAAATATGTAAATAAAATATAGTTCTCTATAATTACTTTTGAATCTACCCTGAAAAGTCGATTTTTTACGTAAAAGTGAATATTTCCCTCACGATATCATTATCTATCTATCTATCTATCTATCTGCATTACATTTTGGCGTTTCAAATTCTTATCTGACTTGGAATTACTGAAAGGATAAACATAGTGTCATGCATAACTATCTATATATCTATCAGATAAATAACTTATAGTTGAAACATATGAAGATATACTTACAGGCATATACATATGTAGAATGATATATAGAAATAATGCATATGTGTATACATAAATTTCACTTGTTCATATATATATATATATATATATATATATATATATATATATATATATATATACATATATATATATATATATATATATATATACGCAACGCCATTTACGTATATTCATTCATGTAATCCACCCCATTTCATTCCAACGTCCCAACAACTAAGTATCATTCCAATGTCAGCCGTCAGAGGATTTACTTTGTAAGTAATATGCCGACAACGAGTAATCTTAGCACGCTGTCTGCTTTCCAAAGAAGTGACATGTTATTCTTCCTAATTACACATATATGTCGGATGTTCGGGATAGAAAAATTCGTAAGTAAAATAGCATAAATAGAAGAGAATATAGAAAAGAATAAATAAAAAATCACGGTGTTTATATTTAATCCCAAGGACGGACTATTTCTTTTGTCTTTGTTTTTGTTTTTGTTTTTTAGATGTGTTTGCTTATTTCCTGAATTATGCGAACTCGCATTTTTTTCGATCACAACATTGTGATTGAAATGTATATACAGCTATAAATGAGCGTGGGTCTTGGCCAATGGAATTGCCTATTCCCTCCTGCACCAATAGATGATGTTGGCTAGAGAAAACAGGAAAATTTTCAATTTCTTGGAAAATGGTCGTAACAGGATTTTACAACACTGAATATATATATATATATATATATATATATATATATGAGTGGACACTGATGAATGCACCAATAGGCGACAGTTATTTCACTATGGCCTGAATATTGTGTTCAAGGATGAAACGTTTCAAAAATTTTCATTGTCCCAAGTGCTTTCAGCCACTTCTTTAGCCATTTTCAAGGGTCTTTTGTGTTGAGGGGTTCTCCCCTTTTTACACAAATGGACTCACCCAGTATATACATATACTACTGCTGAGAGGAACTACTCGCAGATTGAAAAGGAAGCACTAGGCATAACTCGGTTCTACAGATATATATATATATATATATATATATATATATATATATATATATATATATATATATATATATATATATGGGAGAGAGTTTACGCTTCAAACCGACCACAAACCTCTTCTTACGATTATTGGATCAAGAAAAGGATTACCAATCTATACAGCAAACAGAATCCTAAGATGAGGAACTATGTTACTGAACTATAATTTCAAACTTGAGTTTTTACCATCGAAGAAAATTGGGTACGCTGATGGACTATCGCGATTAATACCTGTAAAAAGGCGAACCGCTGGAAGATTCAGTAATATCGGCGTTGCAAACCGAAGATGAAATCAGTAAAATGTTATACAACACAGTAAAGGAACTACCTGTCACCCGGCTAGAGATAAGAAGGGAAGCGGAAAAGGATGAATTTATTCAGAATACCAATTCCGCAATTTGCGACCACATATTGTTATATAACGAAAGAGTAGTGATACCAAAATCGTTACAAAGGCGGATTTTAAAGGATTTTCACTTAGGTCATCCAGGAAAAAACCGGATGAAAGTACTTATGAGAAGTTTCGTCTACTGGCCAAACATGGACAATGATATTACGTAAATGGCGGAAAGATGAAAAGGCTGTGCTGCTGCGGCAAAAGCACCACCTTCTATACAGAAACCATGGCCTAAAGTGGACAGACCCTGGTCCAGAATACATGGGGATTATGCGGGACCCATAGAGGGTTACTATTACTTAATAACAGTAGATAGTTTCAGTAAATGGCCAGAAGTCTTCAGATTCAAACACCCGACGACGGAGAATACTATAAGCTACCTACATGAATTATTCGCGAGATTCGGTGTCGTGGGTTGCTTGGTAACTGATAACGGCACACAATTTACCTCCAGCGAATTTAAAGAATTCTGTGAGACGTACCAAGTAAAGCACATTAAGATAGCTCCGTATCACCCACGGTCTAACGGGCAGGCTGAAAGATTCGGAGACACACTAAAGAGAGCTCTAAAAAAAGCAGGGGATGTACCGACAGAAAAAGCTATTCAACAGTTTCTCCAAGTATACAGAATAACACCTAACGGGAATACACAATCTGGTCTTTCACCAGCGGAAGTGATGTTTGCCCGGAAAATACGGTCTGTGTTTGATAAGTTATTGCCTAACAAGAATAAACACCAGCATACACCTATAGTACCCAAGAGATCATTTAAACCAGGAGAACGAGTTTACTTTAGGATGTTCAGGAACAATATGGTTTACTGGGAGCCTGGCACAATAATTAACAGACTAGGAAATGTGATGTACACAGTACAAGGCGAAAAGTTTACTCACAGAAGACATATTGACCAAATACGAAAAAGACGGGTTGAAGAGCCAAGCTCGTCACCCGCTGAAAATGACGATTCAATGGATGCAATCTTTGAAGCTTTTGAGATCCAAAGACCACAGGAAGACACAGAAACTAGAATGGCAAACAGGAAGAGAAAATTTACCGAACCTCTAATTATCGACCATAAGAGAAAAAGATATTAACTCCCCCGAAAAAGGGATCTAAGGAGGGGAATGTTGAGGAGTTCTCCCCTTTTTACACAAATGGACTCACCCAGTATATACATATACTACTACTACGGGAAGACACGAGAGAAGAGAGAGCAAGAGTTGAGTCGAGTCCAGAGTGACAGAGTAAAAGGTTGTAGGTAACCGGAAAAGTGAGGGCGAGGTAACAGCGTTGTAGGAGTCACAGTCAGCGAGCACGTAGACTCAGTAAGAAGTCATACAGCGATACTTCAATACCAAAGATTGTATATATATTTTGCTACTAACCCGTATTCCTGGAACTACTAACCTGCTTTACCAGTTTGTATTATTACGCTAATACATTATTTTCATATATTCATTCCTGTTATTCATTGTTATTTATTGGTACCGGATTTCAACCCTGAATCCACAACATTTTGTTTTTTGTGTTGTTAGTTATTCTACATGTTTTGATTGTTCAAAACAACATAAAAATAAAATACAACTTAAACAACTTAAACAACTCAAACTCAAAACAACAAAAGCAAAAACACGTTGAAAATTGCTAAAGAAGTGGCCGAAAGCACTTAAAACAATGAAAATCACGGAAGATTTTAATACTCCCTTACTCCCGGTATGATATTTTACCTACAGGCATTTGATATTTCTCATACAAATCTTACTATTAAAGCATCTAACTTAATCGTTCAAAGTTGTAAACATGTGCGGTGAACGTACTAGCAAAGAAAAAAAAGTAAATAAAAGATTATTTGGAAATTTTGCTTCACTTTACCAAGCTTAACATACACCTGGTTAAGTCTGTTATTTTAAACGCTATTGATAGTGAGCTCGATGTGTAACACTGTCCGAAACTATTAAGATAACTTTTAAATTACTTTTTCTCGCTGGTTCAATAGTGCCATCTGTAAATTTCAGGAAGATTTTACAAACCAGAGAAATAGCTTTCACTTAAACTTTATATAATCAAGCACTTATTTTCTTCTCGATTGAAGCAGAAAAAATACATAAGGACAATGTAGTTAGTGAAAAATAAAAATGCTCAGAATCCTTAATGAAGAATACCATAGCTGGTACCAAAACATGGTCTCAACATCCCAACGTAATTTGATTCTATCCGTGAAAAATATCTTTCCTTATGTTTGATGGGATTACACACACACACACACACACACACACACACACACACACACACACATATATATATATATATATATATATATATATATATATATATATATATATATATATATATATATATATATATATATATATATATATAATATATATATATATATATATATATATATATATATAATACCATCAAACATAAGGAATATATATATATAAATATATAAATATATATATATATATATATATATATATATATAGAGAGAGAGAGAGAGAGAGAGAGAATTACGAAAAAATGATAAATGATCAATTGTTTTCTTGAATGAGGCGTTGTGAGAGAAAAGATATTTTTTC
This sequence comes from Acanthosepion lycidas, assembly GCA_963932145.1. Lineage (NCBI taxonomy): Eukaryota > Metazoa > Mollusca > Cephalopoda > Sepiida > Sepiidae > Acanthosepion > Acanthosepion lycidas. Next base: position 137,379,567 of record OZ010576.1, read on the forward strand.
TGGAGAACGATGACGGACATTTATTTTGATTTCTTTTAATATGAAGTGACCTCAAGATATGTAATTGTTTTTTACACCTAGAGTAGAAGTAAAGAATTGTATTGCCTGTCAATATGTATGTCAATACATTAACAATTGAAAGGATTATTTGCGGCTTTGAATTACATAGTCTCATTTGCTATGTAAAAGTAAATTCAATGTTCCAAATGGCTTGGATCATAACATTGAATTTCGTCAATTTTCCACCAGCGATGAAACAATAATTCGGTAAAGGAATAAATTCAACAAAGACCCAATAGATATTGTCAGTTTTATTTAATATAGCACACACATACATACACATTATATATATATATATATATATATATATATATATATAGTTGTATATTTAGGCAACAATCCTTCGTTTATGCATGTTTCATTAAAAATGACAGACAAGGTACTACAGTTTTGTCCAGAAAAGAAAGGTCTTGTTCGAACACAAGAAAAATTAAATAAAAAACTTAACCGTAGTGCAATGTCTATCGTTTTTTCGTTTTTAGTGAAACTTGCATATATATATATATATATATATATATATATATATATATATATATTTAACGTTCTTTTTATAGATACAAGTATTTAAGTAAATGCTCTGTTTATAATAAACAGTATTAAATAACAATTACCGGCCTGAATGTCCGAAAAATTTTCATATATCACCTACAATCGTTGTGTACACGTGTTTAAATGACTTACTTCTTTTCTTGCAGCCACTCTTTTACTGCAGAATACATTAAATTATTTCTCATCTCTTTAATAAATGCAGCTTACTTGTTCAAATGTTATTTTATCTCAGCCTATTGAATTTGCGTTGATTATTAGGTGAATCAGGAATTGAGCATATTAAAAGACTCTGTCTGCACTCAAGGAATACTTATATGGAAATAAGGAAGTTAGAAAGAAAAAGATTGTTCGTTTCAGTAAGACTGTGTGTCAAAGTGACTGTCACAAAATGAACTCAAAATCTTATTTGAAAGAAACCTTAAATGAAATGTCGTCTTGAACTTCATCATTGAGTAATTCCATGCCGTTCGTTTAGTTTCGGATATTTACCAAATGTGTGCTATGTAAACGTGCTCGGTCGTGTGGCAACATCTTTTTGCATGCAACGTTCATTTAACAATGGATTCAGAGCAACCCGAGATCTTAAAAAAATTATTTTCCTTTTCGTGTCAAACACGCCTTGAAAACCATTCGACGTACTTATATGGGTTCGTATTTGAACGACACTCGCCTTGCATTATGCTTTTTGTTTTTTTATTTCTTTTTTTAAACATTGTTTGACGTCTGCTTACTCAACTTGTTACAATCAACCCACTTTTTGTTGTTGTAGACCCTTAGCAAAATTCGCGCCACTTTCAAAATGTAGGGTTGCTGACAAAAAAAAATGGTATCATATTACAATAAGAGAGAAGAAAAGATTTACTTTTATTTTGTTTCATTTTTTGTTTCTTTTTTTGTTGTTTCTTTGTTGTTGTTTTTTTAGTTTTGTATATTTGTTTTCATTTTTTTTTTTTTTTTTATCTAAATGGATATTGGAATGCATATGGATATTATAGACCATCTTCTTTGGTATATTTTGATTGGCTAAATATTTCAAAAGAATGTTTTGAAAGATTTTAATCTTGAGAAATTACACCTTCAAAAGGTCACCTTTTTCAATAAGAAAATAACGTTTATATGTTCACGTATTAAATATTCATTTATGAGACTAGTATTTCATTTTCATTGATTTTAAATCCATGACATTGCATTTTCTCACACGATTAATTGCTGAAACTTCCTTAAGTAAAAAACGTGCAAAGTTCACTAATTAAACTCAAAATACCATTTTAAGTCTTATTGTTATTAAGGTTAGGCTCATACATATATAAAGGAATGCAATAAATTCATTTATCCTATTTTGCGGTAACAAGATTCAAATAATTATAAACTAAATGTAAGCATTTTAAACGGTTCTAATGAAGATAAAAATATTTGGGTTGAAAACCTCTGCTTTCTACCACGCATCTGAATTCGATATATTGTTTAAGTTATCGAATGGAACATACGTAATTGTGTTAACTTATTTTTTTAATCATTTCACTCCAAGTAAGTCAATAAAGTCATTAAGAAGCATAGGGTTACTAAGTGAGAGAATATGGCAAAAAAAAAACACAATTAGGAAGACTCTGTAGCTTCAAGTCTCGTCTTCATTTTTGAGGAAACTGGCCAACATTTAGGTTCAGAAATCTTTTCTTTGTTTCTAAGAAACTTGTTTCTGTTTCTTATTACTTTGTTTAATTTTGGAAGGCAACTTCCGCTATTCTAACGTTCAGTCGAATTTAAATCGAATGTTACCACGTAACATTCGAATTCATGTATGTTGACATTTAGATTTTTTGCCATTAGAAATTCATATATATCACTTATGCTTTATTCTGTAAAATAAAATTAAATAGATCAACATATAAATAATGAAGGTAATGACGTGCATTCACAGCATCATTTGTTTGTTTTGTTTTGTTTTTTCCTTAGAAGGGCCATATGATGCATTTATGCGTCATGAAATCAAAGTGAAAAATAATAACCCAGATGAGTGTTTTATTGGAATTGTATTAAATAAATGAGTGTAGCAAATGTAATACGCAACATGCATCTTGATGCATGTGTACATCGGTCATCGATAAATATATTAACATAAAACCACGGTTCACAGGCCCAAACAACTCTCTCTTTTGCAATGACGTGTTTCTCAAAAGACTTCACACTAAATCTTTGCCGCCCAATGTATGAACCTCTTTGTCTCTTTTTCTTATCATTTCTCTCTCTCTCTCTCTCTCTCTCTCTCTCTCGTATTTACCTAATTCAGTCTCACTCTCTCTTTAAGGGTTCCAAATTCATAAAAAGCTCAATTTTTTTTACCAAAACAGACTGCTCTGTAAACATTTTCGTATGTAAGTGGCGTGCTTTATTTTGTATATTTTCTGGGTTTTTTTTCTCCCTCCCTCGGGTATTATTATTATTATTATTATTATTATTATTATTATTATTATTATTTCTTGTTTTCTGATGTATACTCATATCTTTTCGGGTCCCAACCAGAGACCACTGAGCATTTAAAAAAGAATACTAAGATAACACACATTTTATATAGATATAACCCTTCATGTGATGTGAGTACATTTCTTTGTATTACATTAAAGCTTGGGTTACCAGGAATATCTCCAATAAGTCTATCGAAACTTTTCCAATGAGAGTCTGAGTTCCAACTACAACTGGCATTGTTGATGTCTTCATGTGCCAGTTTTTAGAGATTTCGATTTCAAAGTCCTTGTACTTTGATAGTTGTTTGTAGATCTTCAAAGATACATTACAGTCTGCTGGAACTGCCATGTCGTATAAGAAGGTATATTTTGTTTTTATTATTATTATTATTATTATTATTATTATTATTATTATTATTCCTTCTAGTTGAAATATACTTGTTGCAATTGTAATTAAGTAGTACTGTTAAATTTTTGATAAATTTAAGAAATATTTCTCTGCGGCTAGCTTCGTTCGTGTATCGTATTTACAAACTGATTGCTCATTTCGGTGACAAGGAATCTGGTTAAAAAATCTTATTTTCGTCCTTACCTTAAAATAAGTGCTTTAAAAATACTGTAACAAAATTAAATTAGTTTTTCGCTCGTTTTAATTTAATAGGAGGTAACGGAGCTAATACTAACATAAAATTTAATAAAAACAAAAAAATGAAATAATTTACATTTATAGCTATACTTCTCCCCTATCAACTTCACTGATAGACACAAGGGGCTAGATGATAGAAAAAAGAATCTGAAATTCAAGTTTATGACTATCAGCTATGAAACTTGTGGATGCAATCGAATGTCAAATAATGAAACCCTCTTTTACTATTAACGCAAAAGTTATAAGTTTTGCACACTGTAGGACATTTTTCGAGTTAAAGGGACACAACTCTTCAACCTTCAATAGCTCATGTTAGAGAAGTTTTGGATTCCCAAGTTTTTATTACTGCGATTGTGACGTCACCCCGTCTGTCTCCGCGCCGTCGCCGTCCTATCCTGTCCTGTGACGACCAATGTGACTTGGTATTGGTCGCGACACCAAATGTGACGTTCTAGCCGTTTGCTGATTCGGATGGGAATCTGGTTAGATTCGGTATCAGCCTTGTCGTTTCCAGCTCGCCTCCAACGTCTGGTTACCGAAGTAACTGTTTTGATTTCTAGTCTAACCTACCCACGTTGTGATTTGATCTTAAGTAGACGAAATCAATCAGTCGCCGGGCCGTAATGCAAGTCGAGTCCGAACAAGGGTAATACCGCAGAAGTATATGTAAAAGAAAATAAAGTAACAACTCGAAAAGTTCAAATGTGTTAAAAAGGAATAACAATATTTTATATCTGGTTGCTGAATACAGGACTGCGTCTTTCTCCCAAACCGCTAATATGGATTCGTGACACTTTGTGCTTGTTAGGCGAGTCTTAACATCTTAAATTGTTCTTTTAAGAAACTGGTTTTGGTGTATCTTCAGGCGATATTCGTAAAACTTGTTTTGCTGGTGTGAGCCTAAGTGGTTCTTCAAAAATAAATTGTTCTTGGTTAGAAGTTGAGGTCGTGATTGCGTGCGATCTCAGTCAGCTTTCTGCGAGGCGGGTCTCAGAGCTCACAGCTCAATTCTGTGTCTCTCTCTCCAACTTCCAACTCCAACTCAACTGCTTGCCTGACTCTTCAACCCCAACTGCCGTCCACTCGCTGCGACTCTGCTTATTTGGACGCCGACCAAAACCGGGGTGGGCCTGTCGGGGTTTGAGGTTCCTTGATAATTCTAAATCCGCATCAAGGATTTCCTGTTTTCGATCAGGAAAATTTATTAGTTTCCATTTTTGGAAGTCCTTAATTTCTAGTTTAAGGGAATCGTCCTCCCAAATTCTTCCTTTCTCATATTGGTATCTTATACCAATCCATTCAGAGGCGTCAATAGGTTCCCCTCTCTCTCACAGTGGTATCTCACACCATTCCCTTCAGGAGGCGTCAACAGGCCTCCCCTCCTTCTTCATGGTTTACCTTCGCCTACCACTCACGCCACCCTTCAGCCAATGAACGCTCAGCAGCGTGGGTGTTTGCAATTATCGCTCAAAGGAAAAAAATTATCTTCCCGACAATAAACCGTTACGACTCTTATCTTAACCGAACGCCGTCTGGAACTCGTCAACGAGACCTTCGCCAAACAAGCACTGAGGCTGGTCAATGATCTTTCGCACCCTGTCGCCAATTATTTGTTCCAATAAAATAATTTTTCTATCATGTCCAGTTCTGACGCAAAACAGGTGCTCTTCTCCAATGATATCTCCGCAGATAGTTAATGGTTTAATCTTTCCTTCTTTGTACTCTGTGGGTGGTCCAGCGGACATTTTTTTTTCGGTCAGAGCGCGACCCAATTAATTTTTATCTCTTAGCATTCTGCCTTGTAGGCCACTTGACCAACCTGAAATTTTCATTATTGCCATGGGCAGATTGCTATCTTCTTTCGCCGCGTCGTAACATAAATCAAATTAAATCCGGTATCTTACTTTCTTCACTAATGAAAATAAAATCTTTACCACTTTTCTTTGTTAGAAAAAATAACATCGCTCAGTGTCTTTTCGTGATAGCTTCTTATCACCTAATTTAATTCTCGCCTTTACTTTTTTTTTTTTTTCACGCAACCCTAAATAGGGTGACAGATTGTTTTCGGCCATATTTTACGTGAATTTTTGCGACGATTTTTTCTACGATAACAATTTTTACAAATTGGAAATAAATTTGTGAATAATCAATTAACAATGAAATCCAGCGAAATTTACCTATGAAATAAAAATAATTGTTTGTAAGGAAAGTAACGACACTACGTAATCAAATTATCTTTAAATTAAGTAGCGACGGAAGAATTAGCGTTGAACTTTTAAAAGGTAAGCTTAAATATTAATGCAATACTTAATTTCAACGATCAATTTTGAGTTCTTTTGTAGTTTATTGCTCCCTATCGCATACGGCAGCAGTATGCCGCGCAAAAATCAATCTCCGCTAACTGAGGACCAGATTGCAACCAAAAGAGTCAAGGCTGAAGCTAGAAAAGAAAGTGCCATGCAAATGAAAACCCAGATCAAATGGCAGCCAGGAGAGCTTCCAATGCTGATATTATGGAAAGACTTAGGGAAGCTCAAACTCTTAAACAAGCCGAAGGTCTAATCAAGAGAATTCCTCAGGAGCCAAGATTAAATGACAATCGATAGGCCGGCTTTTAAGCTTGTATACACACACACAACACACACACACACACAACACACACACACACACGCGTGCGCATATATATATATATATATATATATATATATATATATATATATGCTGACATAATATGGGCGTAAGTATGTATGCTGCTCTAGGAGGGTCGATGACCATACCATCTACCGCATTCCAAGATCTGTAGTATGAAAAATAAGACTTATGAAAAGGCAGAAGAACTCTTGGCGAGTGAATGGTCAGCTAACTAAAGGTGGCGTCTCAATAAATCACTCTGGAGAAGGCAACGGCAAAACACTCCACTGTAAATCTCAAGAAATCCCAAGGCATTTAACGAAGAAATTGTGAAAGCTAATATGGTGAACCGTGCCAAGTCTATTGGAATAAACTCCTCGCTCCGTAAGGAACAATATGCGCAACATTGGTCACCTGACCGTCATTCAGTGATTGTTAGCATAAATGGCGAAGACATGAACGACAGGTTTTACCGGACTCTCATCCAGTGACTGTTCGCAACAAACAAATATATATATATATATATATATATCCGCGGGATATGGAATATCAAAACATTAAATCAATGCAGCCAGTTAGAATATATAAAGCAGGAAATGAGCAAGTAAAATATAAATATTTTAGGCCTTTGAGAAAGAAGATGGCCAGGCAATGGAGATTTCGCTAGTGCCCAACACAGGATCATGTATGCAGGCGGAGAGAAAAATGACAAAGGATTAGGATTGATATTGGACCAAGGCACGAAAAAATGTGTTCTGGGATAGTCAAATACCTAAAATAATTTTTTAACTCCTTCAACATATCCCTCACGAACAGCACAAAATACAGAAGAGGAAATTGAAAAGGTTTTATTTTAGGTCGGACAACGCCAAGGCCCAATGCAAATCTCAACTAATTACAACTGTAATAGATCTAATGCGAAAGCAGACAAGGAGAGAGATAGTGAAATAGTTGTCAAATTCGTACTAGGAACTCGTAATGAACTTGTAATGAAGGAGAAATATATGAACATTTGGAAAAGCAGATCCGAAAATCAATATAAAAATTCGAACTGTGGCACATTAAAAGAAGCCTTAGAAGCATCAGCAATCGAGATCATCCTAAACGAAAATAGACGAAGAAAAAGGGGTAGACGACAGATGAAATTCTCAGCATGATGAAAAGCAAACAAAAAATAATGCCAAGACGCGGAACAGAATATAGAACACTACACAAAGAAATAAGAAACAAATGCAGGCAAGCTAAACTAAACGAAAAATGCGCAGAAATAGAAAGAATGAGTATCATAGATAAAGCAGATCTTCATAAAATTAAAGGAACTAACAGGACAAAAGATATGCTCATCAACAGGATGCATAAAATCCAATGACAGAACGCTAATATTAGAGAAAGAAACAATACTTCAGAGATTGAATGAATGTATCGGAGAAATCTTCCACGCGAACGACCGGCAATAAAAAAAATATCAAAGTGGAATCTGCACTAGCAAAACTAAATAGAAACAAAGCAGTAGGGCCAGAGTAAATTGTAATAGAGGTGCTGGTAGTCTTAGATGATTTCCGTATAGACAAGATTTCAGAAATAATAAATGAAATCTACAACAGTGGTGAGATACCGGAAAATCTAAGTAGCTATATTCTTATAGCACTGAGATCAGGTATAAACTAATGTGAACTCCGTCAGACAATCAGCTTAATGAGCAATATGTGTGAAACTGACCCAAGTAATCTCTTTCCAATGACAATATCTCTCCGGACAAGCAGCACCACATTCGAAAGCGAACTGTTTATTCTCTCTCGCGTGGTGTTTTTTTATGCTGAGCTGATCTTGCAAAAAAATTGCATACGCCCAACGACTCTCGCCAATTCTCCTAGCTCCGAAACCGTGTCTTTCTTAAATGAAGGTATCATATCGGCCATATTTGTCCTTTCAATCCTTTTATATGTGCTCGCTTTGCCACATGAGGTAAGTCATCTTCTCTTCTACACTATATAACAAAATTTATCATCCGAATTCTAATGAATAGAGCGCACAGTAGAATCAGACCAGAAGCAGGACAAGAACAATAGCGGTTCGTCATAGACACTGGAACAAGGAATGCTATATTCCTACTCAGAACGTTATTAGAAATACTAATAACGATTCAGAAGGATGTTCACCTGTGTTTTATAGATTATAAAAAGGCGTTCGATAAAGTTCGCCACGATTATGTTGGAACTAATTAGCAAGCTTGCAAATTACAAATCAGAGATACCAAAATTAAGTAAGTACAAAATTTTAACTAGAAGTTTATTAACAGAGGGCGGAATGTTTGGCACTGAAATCCGGGATAGCCAAAGATGCATTCCAAAAACTAATTAGAGTATTAAGAAAAAAAAACTTCATTAGAAACAAAAATATCACTAGTAAACTTTTACGTGATAATCTGTCCTGCTATATGGCAGTAAATGCTGGACACTCTCCCCACAGATGAAGAAGAACTTAAAGCAACCGAAATGTGATTCTACAGCAGGATGCTGATGATATTATAGACCGAATATGTGAGCTACGACGAAGTTTTAGAAAAAAATGAAACAAAAAGGAAAATTATACTGAACATCAGGAAGAGAGAGTTAAAATTTCTAGTGTATATAAATGAAGAAAATGGGTTTGGGAAATTTAATGTTCACGGAAAGATTGAAGGGAAGAGGGACAGAGGAATACAATGCATGAAATACTTAGTGAGCTTGAGTAAATGGGTGTCGGAAGAAGGTTTATGAAAATAACAGAAAGACAAAAGAGATTCAAAGGACAGGACATTGTGATCTCATATCTCCCGAGTAGACACGGTGCATAATGAAAAAGCACAATGCATGTGTAAGAAAAGTGAATTTGAGGCCATTATTGATTCCTGTAATAGTTAATTGCTTTTGTGCAAGGGTATTCGTAGAGAAATGCATATTTAAGAGAAGAGGCTGTAATTTTCAAAAGTACGAGATTAACTTGTACAAAGGTCTCTACCTTCGATATCACGATGTCTTTGTTCATCTTGATTGAGTAACAGCAAACATGCACCGATAACCTTCTTAGCTCACAACTAAACTATATTCACAAGAAACGCTGAGATGAGAATATGAAAAAGAAAAAAACATTAAATAAATGGATATTGAACGAAATTTAGGCAAGAATTTCTTCGTTCTTTCCTCTGTTGTAAGACATTGTCTATGTTTCTTTGCATTTCTTTTGTTTCTTAACAATTTCCACAATCCAGATCGTTACAAGATTTCTGCTTCTTCATTCATTTTTCCATTTCAATATCTCATCATCTATTCATATTATTCAATGTCCAGTTTTTTCACTTTCTTAATCACTCGCCTAGATTCTCTTCAAAGAGACAGCTTCTTACTCCAATTACAATTCTATCTATCTACCGAACTGTCTTTATCAAGAACAATCTATAAGTTTTCATATGTCTATTTGTATTGATCTGCGCACGTTTCTTTGGGAATTTCTCTCTCTTCCAATCTCTCAATGATTTTTGTATATCAATATTCTGCTTGTCTAGTTTGCTATCACAAGCAACTATCTATCTATCTATCTTTTAATTTCATTATATTCAAATCTTTTCCAGTTTGTTTCTATTTATCTATCGGGATAGCATTACATCAGTTTCTCTATCAATATATATAATATTTAGTATAGAGTATTTTCATTATCATTCGCATTCTATCTATCTATCTATCTATCTATCTATCTATCTATCTATCTATCTATCTATCTATCCGCGGATGGATGTCCTGAACATTTCTAGATTCAATCCCTCGAGCAAATTACAGAAACTCAGAACATGTTTTTCCTTCTAGGTGGAGAGAAGAAATTGTCTATCAATCTCAGTACTAAACAATATATTTCTATTCAACTATTTAACTTATTTCAGAAATTATTATGTGTAAGCAAAAGTTTCCAGTGCCATCTGTTTTTTGAAAATTAAATTCTGAATACACCTTTGAAAATCCTGTTTGTTTTTTAAATTCAAATGCTGGAAGCCTATTATACCCAAATGTGCTAGATATGGATATGGATATGATAATAAGATTTGAAAAGAGCATTGTGTAACCCTGCAGGTAGTATCCAGTTAAAAACAACTTCAATCGAATAACCCAATCCGCTAAGACTGTCTTCGATTGAGGGTGTTCCCAAGTATTCAGTTATTACTCCCAAGTTGCCTTGACTGCTTCATCCTTCAAACCTAAAATAAAACAACTCTCGAAATCCAGTCATAATGTTCCCTCACTACTCTGTTCTTTAACAGTGATGCACAGAACATCAGCTCCTAGGGGTCATGCTTAATTGGTTAAGATCAGGAAAGTGACAAGCAGATATGTGGCATTGATATTTACTCGTGCATCTTTATTATTATTAGTATTGTTGTTATTATTATTATTATGAAACTTCTTTCTTATTTTTCTGCATAATCGAGTTGTTTCATTCATTTTCTTCTTTTAGATTTGTCTTTATATGTCCTGACTAATTATCCTTTTTTTTTTTTTTAACTTTTCTTCGTTCTTTTATTGTTTTATTCTTTTAAAAGATAGTCTTCTGTTTTTGTCGTATTCACTCGGAGTCGCATCAAATTTCTTTACCGCCTCAGCCCCAATATATTCTCCATCTAATCAGCATGAAAAATACAATTCCCAAATATAAAGAACATGAGAGAGGGAGAGATAAAAAACAGTTTATTTAAAAAGTAAAGAAAACATCTTTAAAACTACCAGCTACAAGATGACATCTTAGTCATCTTTAAAAGAACAATACAAAGATTTACAAAATCTCAAGCAACAAAATGCAAATTATTTAAAAATAAAAATACAAAAAGCTTCAGCGATTTAAATAAAACCGATCTAGAAATTTTGATTCCCAATGGATCTTGTGAGCCACAACCCCAACTCGAAAATGTAAGATAAAAAGCCAAAAATTCGACTAATTTGATAGGACAATTAAGACGAAACCCAGAAAAGCGTTATACTTTTGACAATCATCAAAGATTCATGAAATTATATAAAAGTTGCAATTAGATCATGAGTTAATTAGAGCGTCTAATAGCGTTAACTCTATTTTACGCCACAGGATTTTTTTTTTTTTTTTTTATGTCTCGAACGTCTGAAAATTTACTCTAGCCAACCAAGCCAAACGAAGGCAATGAACAAACTGAAGAGTAAACACCTATTTTCTCTCTTTCTTTCTCTTTTTTTAAAACCTGCCAGTCAGGCCGAACCGGGGGGGGGAGCCAACGAGAAACGGGCATCAGGCAATAAAAGACAACACGCCTCATTTCCCATAATTTCCGCCTTACAAAAAAGGACTGTACCGAGAATGTGCAATCAATCTTCTAAATTTCATTTATATGGACTTTCAGAATGTCACGTGCGACAGAAAGTGAGCGGCGCCGGCGGCGGCAGGCGCAGTCTGCCCGAGAGACCGGCAGCCTGGACGGCAGTGGTGGCTGAATAAGCACCATGGCCGACACTTTTTTTTGCAAAGATGTGAGCGACCCCTTGCAAACGGCAAACGTGGCATTAGTGCTGTAGAAACAATATGAATGTGTGGTTACAAAAACAAAAGATTTGGGGGAATAATCTTTAAGGTTGAAGGTTACTATGGAGATAATCAAAACGATAGTATTGATAATGACAGTACTTTCATTGATGAATGGTACAGGACAGGCTATTAGGATAATCGCTGTAAAGATATCTTTTTACATCGTAGTAATATTATTATAAGTGTAGAAATTTCGTAATAATCTCTTTTTGATATATTGATCTTGCATATTAAAAACTAACAGCTGCTCGTTTGTGAGTACAAAGTGTCTCAATTTTTCTGGTATATTACTTGAAAATGATTGTCATATAACAAATACGATTTCTTTGGGATTCTTTCATGGTTAGTATTGATCTATTATCTTTATTGATATTTTTCCAATCAAAGATTAAATAATTGTAAATATAAAGGAAGTTAATGTGTGGGTGTTTCCGATAATGCTACAATCACATATATAAGCCTAAGATATACAGTTCTATCCTAATAGTGATAGGCAATAACTTCGTTTTCTAATATCCTTATTATTATAATATCTATATTTTGCTATGTTTAAGGCCCTGACATCTAAGTTCAATAGCCTATTGGATTAAACTGTTTAAATTTGGTGTCATAGTAATTGTAAGTTCAATTCTTGAGACAGTCAGTAGAGACTTTTACGAAGTGGAAACAGCGAGCAATGCCCTTGCAAGACAATAATAATAATAATAATAATAATAAGAAGAAGAAGAAGAAGAAGAAGAAGAAATCGAAATCCCACCCAAAATGTGGCACATGGGAACATCAACAATCCCTGTTGTAGTTGGAGCCCTAGGATTGGTTGGAAAAGATTCCAGTAGACTAATTGAAGGGTTTCCTGGAAGCCCATGCCTCAAAGAAATACAAAAAAATATTCTCACAAGTACAGCCCACACTTTACGAAGGGCTTTATCTATGTAATATATATATATATATATATATATATATATATATATATATATATATATATATATATGTATATATATTTGTCAGTGGAAAGTGTCATGGCGCCATTTCTAACCTTAGATCTCTGAGCGGGACCCGGAAAGAAATATGTACACGCCAGAAATCAAAGGAAATAATAATAATAATAATAATAATAATAATAATAATAATAATAATAATAATAATGAACAAAATTTGATATCTCAAGATATGGACAAGGGAATGAGAATAATTTACCACCATATATTAAAAAAAAAGGTTCAGTTTGAAATTTTCTAAAAGAAAGCCGGAGAGTACAATGTCCGAAACATTGTGATAACAATTCTGATGGGAGTGAGCATTATCATGAATGTAAATAATTATTTTCTTTATATATTTTTACAAACTTTTTCGAGATTTTGGTTGGATGTAATAAAGGTGTCAAGTCTGGTATTTATATCTCAGCTTCGTTCTAGCATTAGATGCCATACAATTGTTTTTTGTCGTGATTTTACTGATTGGCTATTGTATTAAATAATTCTTGATTGAACTGTTTCTTTAATTTTTCGTCATATTGTCCCGCTGATTATTCATTTTTTTAAATATATATATATATATATATATATATATATATATATATATATATATATATATATATATATATATAAAGAAATATAAACCGGTGTTAACCGAAAATACAAATAAAAATGAATATAATAATTCCAGCACTTGAAAATTGGTTCTGCATGAAAGTCACACTTGTGCAATTAATGTAAGATATTATGTATATTTCTTAATATATATATATATATGTTACAGCAAGGAAACAAAAATTACCTCATCATAGAAGATAGTCTATTTCAAGCCATTTTGTAGGCGGCTATCATCAGCCCATGATGATAGCCGCGTACAGAAAGCAAATTTAAACGTTAGTCTAACTCGAAAAAGAAGTTCCCGTCCATTGAACTCAAGTATTTTTTAGTTCGTCTTCATGAAAGGTCTGTCTGTTAAAACAATATATTTGGCTATTAAACTTTGCTAGACACCTTACTAAAGAAAAAAAATCAACACTTTGAACGTTTTCATGAGATCACACCAATACCTAAAGATCAAAAATATATAAATTATTATACATTTAGTAATAAGAAAACAAAGACGGCTGAATGGACAAGCGTTCATAATTGATTATATCATGTGTCACTCTGTCAGAGAGATGATCGGCAAAATCAGGCGTGGTATCGGAAGGCAGATTCCCTGGATTTTTCGACCTGATTCGAGACTTGACAGCGTCATATTGGTGGAGGCTTTTATCTTATTATGTGGCGACCGATTCCACATCAGTTCTTGAAGATGTCTATCACATTCCCTATTCATGTACCATGGCGGGCTTCAAATTCTTCGCCTGTTCTTTTGGCTTTTCTCATTATCAACTACGTTTCTTGTAGATTTGTAACTTTACAGACATTGCGGAGTCTTGTGGTACCGTAAAAGTGAAGATCCCACGCTTGAATTTAAGAGAGACATAGTAGCCGATTTATTCTTTGATAAAGAGAAGAAAGCTTAAAATAGTGCAATGCATAAGATGCTTGGAAAATCTAAACTGAAGTGGGGCGATGAGGATTCCAGAGACCATTCTTGAACATTTCTGGCGTTTCTCTTCGTCAACTATTACGTTTGGTTTTCCTTTCATAAGTAAAATTTCAGAAATTTAACATGGGCGCATTTGTCAAAAGTGATGGGATTTCATACGCAAATATATACGTTCTAATCATCTAACGAACCGCTAAGACTGAATTGAAAGGAAACACGTACATAACGTCAATGTCCCCCGAGCAAGTACATGGAAGCAGCAATCCAAATCCAGCCATTAATAGTTTATTTTTCCTATATTTCTTTTTTTACTTTCATTTCTGTCGAGGTACAAACAATATTTATATATATATATATATATATATATATATATATATATATATATATATATATATAAATAAATAAATAAAGAACAATAAGATATATAATCCGGTGTTCATATTGATATTTTTTATTTTTATTTTTTTACAAACAGTGCTCAATGTAAATTTACAGAGTATAAATATTATAAGTTAACTGATTGAAAATATAGTTGTTTCGCTACACAGAAATAACCATGTTTCAAAAATGGAAGCTAAAATTTTAAATTTAATTATATAATTAAATTAAAAGCATTGTCTCTGTTTCATCTTCAAGCGAATATTGGAATAACTT
This sequence comes from Acanthosepion lycidas, assembly GCA_963932145.1. NCBI lineage: Eukaryota > Metazoa > Mollusca > Cephalopoda > Sepiida > Sepiidae > Acanthosepion > Acanthosepion lycidas. Next base: position 137,394,675 of record OZ010576.1, read on the forward strand.
ATTTTTAAATTTACTGACTTCATAAATTACTGTTACCAAGGATACAAATAAATCCAATCATTCAGACAGGGGCTGTAGCGTGTTCATTTTTATCATATATATATATATATATATATATATATATATATATATATATATATATATATATATATAAAATATATATATATATATAAAATATATATATATATATATATATATATATATATATATATATATATATATATATATATAGTACAGGTAATCAATCCATTGGAATATAATCCGGGTGGATCTTAGTAATATTAATTATTAAAACTGATCCACAAATAGCTCGATGTTTTTTATCTTAACAGAGTATATGCATTTTTTACAGGAGAAAAAACAACAAAATTACCTCAACATATATATAGTCTATTTCAAGAGACTGATGATAGGCTTATACAGAACGGTTTGAAATACACTATATCTATATTGAGGTAATTTTTGTTTTTTTTCTATAAAAAATATACATACACACACACAGATATATATATATATATATATATATATATATATATATGTATATCTGTGTGTGTGTGTGTGTGTGTGTAGGAGTAATACAAATATAAAATTTCTCAGCTGATTAATCTTACTTCTTTCAGCTTCCTGACTCTAGAGTTTCGTGGACGAAACCTACACCAGTCGCTCTGTCTACTCGTCAGTGGGTATCAGCAAGTAAGTGTTTTCTCGTTTTACTTTTGCGTTGAAAAATGATTTATGTCATTTTTATTGGTGCTAGCTTTTTTTTCTTCTTCTTTCATTGTGTTTGTCTGGGCATGTGTGTGCGTGTGTATTTGCACCTGTGTGTCGGCGTGAGTGCGTGTGTGCGGGCGTGTGTGCGGGCGCGTGTGCGGGCGCGTGTGCACGTGGGGTCGAAGGTCCGTGTCTGGGCGCGTGTGATGTGTGTGTGTGTGTGTGTGATGGCTCACTTTCGTTGCTCGATACTGACCTCAGTTTCATAAATATAGCACAGCTTACAACTAAATCTTTATCATTTCTGTCGAAGAATGGAGAATTTTCACTTCATTAAAAACCTCTTATGGGCACTGAAAAATGTTGCCTCGATTGCTCCCTAAAGAACATCTATCTCAATACCATCGACCTACAAGCAGAAATTAATAGAAAAATAGAAACTTCCATAAAAAGTATGAGACGTAAAGCTCAATAAACCAAGCATTTAACACAAATACCACACTTAAGAAAAATAGGGTTTTAAAACAAAAACAATGTCCCCACACCGCAACACAAGGAAACGAACAACTTCGGAAAAAAACATAACTTAATAATAAATATAAAATTCATATAAAATTAAATTAATTCCGGGAGAACTAAAAGGACATATAAAAAGCTAGACAACTCATCTAACGTATTTATTACAGCGGATAAAACACACGCACTCACACACACGCTCGTGCGCGCGCAAACACACACACACACACACACACACACATATATATATATATATATATATATATATATATATATATATATATATATATATATATGAGCATTTCCAGAAAATTTTATCGGATCGATATATGTATGTTTCATTGATTGTGACAGGCAAGAAATATCTTTTGATTTTTTTATTAACTTTCTCTAATGTTGTTACAATTCTAAAGGAGTGCCAAAACTGATTATTGTTGGCGCGTAGTTGGAAGATGTGTGTATGCAAAATGTGTTTTGTCGTTGGGTTTTCTATATAGTTGATATGTACCTTTTTATCGGTTCAGTAGGAAATCTACTTTTTAGGTTTGTTTTTATGTCCTTGTGAAACACTATATTTTTTTTAATTTTTCTGATTATTTTTCTGATTATTTTTCTGGTTTTTGCCTGTTTTTTCTTTGTTATAGATTCTGTGGATTATGAAATCGTCTCCTCTGTAGTGGCCTATATTAATTTATCGATTATTTTACTTAGTTCATGTAGTAAAAGCTTATGTATAAGTTCGCGTGGTCCTGGACCATCAAAATTTCCCGCTCGACTTTAAAATGGGAAATTTTGATGGTTCAGTCCTTTTTCCACGCGTTTTTGTTTTCTATTATTAGTGATTTTCATCAGGACTTGATGATTTTACTACCTTTGTACTTATTTTTATTTGAATTAAAGAAATGACCATATCTAGTATGAGTTAAGTTATAGAATGGTAGAAATATTTTATATTTAGTTGTATAAATTGTATGTTTGTTTATAGGTTACAGAAGCAGTCTATAGTTGGTTTGTGTTTTACTCCTAACCTTTTCCTTCGTTTTGAGTTAATTCTTTCTAGTATTATTTTACTTATTTTACCTAGTTCCCTTTTAGTTGTGTTTATGAGTTTGCATGTTGGTCTTTTTTGGCTTAGCGATACAATTTATTCGGTCGCCTAGCGATATTTTAGCTTAATGGTAACATCATATTCAGTAGCTTTTATTGTTTTTCTGTATATTTTGGTTATGTTTTCCTTAAGTAGTTGTGTATTTAGGGGCCTTGTTCATATGCATTTCTAGTTTTATCCGTTAGGTGAATTGTTAAGTATTTTTATATGTCCTTTTAGTTTTTCTGGGATGCATCTAATTGTATATGAAAATTTATATTTCTTACTAAGTTCTTTCGAAGGTGTCTAGTTCTTTATGAAGATGATAGTGAGAGGAAATGTAAAATGTCTGCGTGTAGGAATGCATAACAAATTTCTAGTTTGTATTGCAGTAGCTGGTGGTGTCAGTACGTGTGTTGACTATGGTTTACATGTAAGTTATTAATGTTGGAGTAAAAGAATGTAATCGATACATATATAGAGAAACGTCTACTTTTCCTCATTGATTACATCTTTTATATTGCAAGCTTATCCATGCATAAACACGAAAAGAATTTTACGATATTATGAAAGATTTGTCTTTGGTTTGAAACTTATTCAATTTGAAAATCATGCGCCTTTTTTATCGTGGTAAATTGGTAAGTTTTCATTATTTCTGGGAACTATGTATTGTAAGTTTTCTGTGCTTTAGTTATTGTAATTTTACACAACAGATATTAGAATTTTGCATCAGTAAATAAACAGTACTGAATTATTACGTAATATCAGTCCTCTATATAGGAGTGAATGCTTGACATTCACCTCACAGGTGAACGAAGGACTTGAAGCAACTGAAATGTAATTCTCCAGGAATATTCTGTGTATACCATGGACCGAACATGTGAACAGCGACGAAGTTTTAGAAAAAATACAGACAAAAAGCACGCGTATACTTAACATCAGAATGAAACAGTGAAATTTCTAGAGTACATAATGAGGAAATCTTGGAACCTGTATATTTCCTGTAATTGATATTGGCTGTTTTTTATACATATAGTAATTACAGTGAATGGGTGAGCGAATGACAAAATGGAAAATCTCCAAATATTTTAAGTAGGTACCATGTATTTACTCAATTTTTAGTTTGCGTGATACTTCCCAATTCCTTTTAAACACATTGAAAAAAAAAAAAAATGGTATAAAACATATAATTTTGACATTTGGTAAAATACTTACTTACATACAAAGAGAAGATGACTTAAAATATCAACGATAAAAATATTATTAATTTTGGTATTTTTTTGTGCTTGTCATATTCTTTACCAAAAAAATCGCAAAAATATAAAAATAGGTACTACATTTTATTTAGTCCAGGGATTTTTATATCACAGGAAAGTGAGGAATACCAATTTTACTTCATGAAACAATAATACAATTGACGATGTTCTTGGCAATTCTGTTAATATATATATATATATATCGATAAATCTTTAATAAAAGGAAGATTTTTCCTTATTTTCTTCCGATTTACAATGTCAGATTAAAATGATGAATAAATTGACTCTATTCGTAGTTGTATGAATTTTTTTGAGTAATGAAATGTTTTCTTATACAAATGTCTATTTTTTTTTTTTATTCTAGAACTGAGACAAAATAATTATGGAAACATCTTACTCTGACAATCTTAATTTGATTAAAGGAAATTCTGTCACGTTTTGCTTTATTTCTATTCTCACAATTCATACAACTTTCTTAAAAACTTAAATGCTAGCTCTGTACGAAATGCCATCAGAGAAAGAAATATTTTTTGAATATGAATTTTGCTAGTGTTGGTATTTATGTCTCCCGAAAGTAAGCACACCATCCATATTAAAAATAGTGATTTATTATTTAACCGCCGAAAATTTACTGTTTTATACAAATTAGTTAAGAGTTAGCTGTCTATAAATTGTGCCGAAAGAAAAAAATGCTGTCACAGCCAGGATTTATTAATAGAAAAGTATTATCGTTTAGATAATACATTTACAATGTAAATATATTGAAAATCAGAATGAAAGGGATTGTCAGTGGCCAGAAAATAATGTTAAGTGTTATTGACAGATTAAGATGAGAACGTGTATTAGGGTGAGGATTAGGCACGAGTAAATCTCGTGAGACTATGATATTTCAGCTCCAGCGTCCGTCGTGTCTTTACCGGGCTATTCGAGAATGAATCCCCTACCCCGACCCTTCATGCAGACGAAGATTTTTGCTGGTTTATCTGTCAATCTCTAGGATTTCCTTTTTGTCTTTTCAAATCTGACAACTGACCCTCCAGTGCAAAAGGCCTGGTTATGTAAATCACAGTCTGTCGTCTATATTTACATACCCAGGCATAAAAATTTCAACATAATTTACAGACTTACATTTATTAGACATAAAATTATGACACTTAGCATTCTCCATAATTTACCTAGACCTTTCACTTAATTTGATGAATATTTATGAGCGACTCTTAAATTTAAAAAAGTTGAAAAATGAACAATATTTTTACTTTTGTTTATAAATACATTTTGCAAACTAAAATCCTTACATTCGCCTGGATAAAGTTCCTCAGAATACGAAATGCGTCGACATAGATAAAATTTCCTTTTGTCATTATTCATATGTATATATATATATATGTGTGTGTGTGTGTGCACGCGAATGTGTGTGTGTTTTGCCAGCGCGTTTCGTCTTCCGACTTTATCAAGGCAAATTTGAAGCAAAATGTTTTTCTTTACATAGTTACATTAAATCCAAAATCTAAAAAGAGAGAGACCCTTTTCTGGCTAATGTTAACTTCCTTTATACTAAGATCTTTTTTCCATGTCGACAATATAGTAAAATTGCAGGAACAATTCTATAGATAAGACAAATTGGTATAAGAATTGTTCTGGGAAGTATACTATATTGTCAACATGGAAAAATAAAAATAAATTCTTACTATAAAGGAATTAACATTAGCCAGAACGAGGCTTACGCAAAAGCGTCTCTCTCTTTCTAAATTTTGGATTTAATGTAACTATGAAAACTAAAACATTTCACTTAAATTTTGCCTTGTTAAAGCCGGAAGACGAAACGCGTCGGCAAAAACTAAAAAGTTTTCCTATTGTCATTCTTATACCCTCTCTCTCTCTCTCTATATATATATATATATATATATATATATATATATATATATATATATATATATATATATATATATATATATTTATATATATATATATATTCAAGAAAAAAGAAATAAGTAGTATTGACGACGCTTCACTAGTTTGTTCTATGGTTGATAGGGAACTATGCATAGCAGGAAACTTCTCAATATTGCTCATTATTGTCTAAAAGAAAATGTAGAAAAACATTAATATATTCGTCAAAACTACCACCTCCTTCACACTAAGATATAAAAGACATCTTCTGGAACCCTGCTCTTCATCCTTCAAACCAACCCCTGAACACATCCGTTAAAAGCGCCAATCTCCTGAGACACAAATGACAACAACGGAACACCCTGCATCTCGTATCATGAAACATCCGCTGATCATATCTGTTAAAACTTAAAATCCGTTAAAATATGTATAATATAAATGCAGTACTAATGATTTTACTTAAAAAACGCATGATTCATTTGGGAATTATTTGAATGTAAGAATAAATATGGATTGTCAATAATCAATTAATGTAAGAGTGATTCACAAGATAATTTTATTATATGCTTCCTTCTAAATTCATGTTTCGTTAGAGTTTGTTCTTTATGTCCGTGTTCTTCCATAAGTTAAGAGTAATAAACATTTCTATTTTTATTTTGTTGTTGTTTGTGAGGAAAATTTGGAGATATTAAAATATATGTCATAAATATAGATACCTCCACAAAATCGCTAAAAAAAGAGCATAACTTGATGAAAAAGACGCAAACCTTGCCGAAAATAAAATTTTATCGTCTAAATGCTTATGTTATTATTAAGAGGAAAGACCTAAGTTTTTTTAAATTATTTTTGAAAGTCTTTCCTTCTTTTTAGAACATTCTAAATTTTGATTAAAAAAACCTTGTTTCTCTTTGTATCAGCGGAACTAGTAAATAACATAGACAATTTTTAGCACGTTTTTTTGGTATGACACATATTAATTTGGAAAATCTTACAAAAATATTCACAGATGATCGACATTATTATAAATATTTTGTTCTTTTATTAAAGTCATGGCAGAAATATTTTTTTAAATATTTATTAACCCCGCCCGCATAACTAATTTTATGAAAACGCTAGAAATTCGATCGCATCGGGTTTAGTGATTACAATAGTTAAATGCTCTGAATTGTAACATACAAAACTTAATAAAACAAAGATATTATTTAATTTCAAATGCTTTTATTTGCTTTTAGTTGTTTTTATGAATGTGGACAATATTTTCTGAAAGCCAATTTTTTTTCGATGAAAAATGAATTATTTGTTATTTCTTAATTATAATAGATTTTTACATTTAAATTGTTAAAATATAAAATTTGTTAAAAGCCGCATCGGGTTTCCTAAGTCTCCTTATGATCTTTTTTTAGCGCGTTGTAAATTGTATCATTTTGACTAATCAGAAGATCTGCAGTGATTAAAATATGTGATTTTGTGTTTATAATCCGGCTGTAATTATAAAGTACGGAAAACCAACCAGAATACAATTAAGTTGCGTTATTTGAGTTAAGCATTGTTCTCCGCTCTTAAGGCCTTTACTTTTACAAAACACGTGTATAGAAGTTAATTTGATTTTTTAATTTCAACTGAGAAGGGTACCTACAAGTATCAGTATCATCTTATGAAATTTATATGATCTTATTTTTATATTAATCTCAGTTATGACATTTTTCCATAAATGAAATATCAAAATTAATAATAAAATGAATGCAAATACAAATAACACAGTAAAATGTAATAAATATACATAAAATTATAGTATTTTATGTACACTTCTGCTAAAATTTCATAAGAAAGGTACCTATAAATTAATTAGATGCCTTTCTTATGAAATTTAATGTCACTCTTAACAGTCTTATTTTAATTTATTTAGAATATATTTTCCATAAAGCCTCGTAAACGTAAAAGTGCAAGCTAAGTACAAAAAAAAAAAATTAGAGCGCTGAAAGTTTGCCTTAAAAATAACGAGGTAAATAATTTGTTCACTTAAATGTAAGTTATTTCACTTTTGACCTTCCGTAGAACAAATTAGCCTCACGGAATCCGTCAATATGTCATTTATCACCTGTCAAGTGACGCGAAATTTTATGACCTGCTTTGTTTTATTTTCAAATTACATCTTTTCGGCGCAAAAGCTAAGTTAAGCTTGGTTCAAAATATTTTAAATAAACATTATAATTTCTGATTTTCTTAAAATAAGTTTTGAAAAAATGATAATTGATATTTAAAAGAATTTTAAAGTGAGATTTCCAGTTTTTTTATAAAATGGAAAAAAAATGATCAATTTTCCTGACTCAAAAGAAACAAGATTTTTAACGAAAATTTCGGATGTGCTAGGAACGATTAAAAAATTGAAAAAAATACCTCAAAATACTTTGATCTTTCCTCTTAATAATAACATAAACATTTAGACGATAAAATTTTGTTTCGTAAAGTTTGGCGTCTTTTTCATCATGCTATACTTTGTTTAGCGATCTCGTGGAGGTACCTACAGAAATAAAAGTGAAGTGGATGGATATATGAATGCCAGGACAAGATTTTAATAAAAGAGGAAAGACATTATGTTTATCTACCGACACCAATCGGAGAAATATTTGGATAGAATGTGTGACCATTATTCATGGTCGACAGATGTTATACAACATGTCTGCAGATTGGAGAAGCACAAGTGTTGGCAATGCACAAATCTTAGCCCGCCACTTTTGTGTTTGGTTCTTATATAAATGTGCTTGTATGTATGCACACATACACACACGCGCGCATACATGTGCTGCAAAATACGTACATCTGCACAAGTGAATTTATCTCCAAAAATTAAATATCCTTTTATAATAAAAGCATGATGAAAACAGTTTTTCTATTGAGGTTAAGCTGCGTCGAGCCTGGTCATCAGTTAAGAAAATCAGTGGCAACCAGTTTAGCAAAGGGACACATCTGGATAATTACATTTCGCTTGTAGGATTCAAACACTTTGAAAGCATTTATAGAAAAGGCACAGGGAAGTTTCATTACCACGGTGGGAATGGGATTGAAAAAGAGAAGCCACATCAGTATCAATAAAACCTTGTAGATGTATTCTTTGGATTTTATCAAGAATCTGTAACTTTATAGCAGGAGCACCAGGCCAAGTGTAGCAGCAATATTCAAAGCAATGACTTATAAAATATGGAATATAGATATTCTCGCGAGAAGGATTATCTAGCATGATATAGTGAACCAACTTTCTTAGCTGCAGACTTAGCAATTGATTCAATATAATTTTTCCACTTGATATCAGCTGAAAACTCCTTACTCCGAGAAGTTGCAATGTGTCACTCTCTTGGGGGTTAGCATCAGCCATGCTAATGGAAGGTAAAAAGGGGTTCTTTCGGATGATTAAAAGAGATCAGTTTCGTTTTTGCGGCATTAAAATCAATAAGCCACTCCTTGCCCTATTTAAGAACAGGTTGTAATTTGAATTCTACTAATATACAATGTTATTTAACACTTAATTGGGAAGAGAATGGGTTAATTATGCCTTTTCCAAAGGCATTGGTGCGAAAGAGAATGCAACTGACTAAGCAGGGATTTTAACTCTATTCGCCGATTCCACTTTCCACAAAGATAACCATTATTCTACCCGCACATCTGCTTATGCTGTCAAAATACTAACTCAACCATTTTCCATATTCTTTCGTCGTACTTGATTTCTTTGTATTTAATTTACTTTCCCATTTCTTGTTCTTTCTCCATGAATTTTATTTGTCTCTCATCTTTATTTTGATTCCGTTGCGTAAAGTTTCCACTGTAAGTTTTTATTTTTCATTTTTTCTTTCCTTTGTACTTCTTTCTCTTCTTTTTTTCTTTATTATCTTCGTTTTTTCTTCCTTTTCTTCTTTTCATTTTTGCTCTGGCATTTCCTTTTATTTCACATTTCTGATTTCTTTCATTTTTTCTTCTTTCCATCCTCCCATCCTTTCTACATTTCATTCACTTTCTTTCTTTCTTTCTTTGTCTTCTATCCTGCCACCGACTACCTTCCAACGCCCATCGTTTTCCCTGCTCATATCTCTTTCACTTAAAATCTTACTGCGTGTCATTCATTACCCAAAGAAAAGAGAAACTATCATTCAAACGAGCAATACCACCAACAAAAACAAAAAAGAGTGTCATTGACTTATTTCAGAATATTAATGACTTCACTTGCTGCGAAGATGGTATCGGAAGCCAGGATTGACGAATTACCAGCTTTATTCTGACAGACAGAGTAATGTCGCCGTCGGAGATCACAGGAATAAATCGTAAACTGGGGGATAAAGAAATATGGGAAAAATGGGAGGAGGAAGAAGAAAGAAGAAAGACTAATATATAAGTGTGTGCTTAGTAGATTTTTTCAGAATTTTCAAATATATTTTTTATCCAATTAAGAGTGGTATGACATCGCTAAATATTTTTCAAGATGGCTACAATATCCGGCGTTTGATGTAGCTTACGAAGGTTGGTATTAAAATAGATTACTTTTCAAGTTAAAAGAGTATCACTCAAACATATACGAGGAAGTTCTGAAAAGCTTTTGACAACACCACGGAGCCTTCACCCAAAAAGATTAGATATTTCAGCACAGACACTCCGTTTATTTTAAAACGTATTTTATTTAGTCTACCGGCTTGCACATTCGATAAGCCTTATTAAAGAAAATGTATCTCTAACAGGATTCGAACCTACATTTACCTTTGCAGGAGAAATTGCCGTTTAACCCAACGTGCATTAATCACTCGGCTAAGAAGTGTTCTATTTGCTTTTAAAAAATACTTTACTTGCAACCTACTTTGCAGGGGAAACTACCGTTTAATACGGCATGCTTTACTGCTCGTCTACGAAAGAGTTCTCAGTAAGCAAGGCTCTATTTACCCTATTAAAGGAAAGTACATCACTTTCACTTAGATTATTTTTCACGAGAGATTATACTTGCTATCTTATTAAAAGAGAAATCAATTTACTAAGACGGAAATATATAGAAAGTTATTTAATCGCTATATCAGTAAATTTACATCTAGATTATTACAACATTTCCTCTTTCTTGGCATATCTATTATATACAACTGATAACTGATATCCATTAAACATGGCACGTGGAACTAGAACAGTCTACCCCAGTGAGCGAAATAAAGGTTTCAGTTTCGACATTCCAACTACTTGAAGAAGGCCGGAGCGTACAACGGCCGAAACGTTCTAATAAATATGGCGATAAAGATGAGGACGATAGTCCGAGTAATGTAAATAGTTGTCAGCTGATGTCTACTCTGACCGAGCTTTAACAGCTCAGTCGGAGAAAAACTTAGTTGAAAACCAAACTAGTTACGTTAAACTAGTCCCCACAGTGGACCCTGAATTTTCACCTATCCCAATGAAAGGATGCACTCTCAGAGATGACTCATGCCCTGAGAGTCTATATGAACTTCCCTGCCGGATCTCAAGTGGAATGCGTACATACAATTAATCGCTAAACCTGATTGAAAAAGGGTTGATTCCTTGTACCACTCCAGTACCTCATGCCTGCTATCTTTTACCTTTATAAGAGCCAGATCAGGCCGAAAAATGAGTTTTGCTGCCATACATGGGTAGGAACTGCCTAGTATTCACTTCCCAGTCTCGATAGAGCCTAGAAATCTAGAAATATCTCTGGGTCCCTATGTGGGACGAATTATTTTCCACAAATTCTTTCTCACAGACAACCCCTTTCTCACAGGCAAAACATCGCAAGTCTTTTGCTTCTATATCGCTATTTCCATGGAAAGTGTTCAGACAAATTACATTCCTTAGATCCACCAGTTGTAACCTTCACAAATAAGAGCCGCAATGTCATGCCCATTGTAGCGAACCACACTCATTCCCTTTGTCGTCCATTGGTGAGATGTACGTTCCACTCGAGCAGCGTCTTCCACGAACCACTGCCGTGAGGATCCGAATTTGCTTATCCGATCACTATATTTCCTTCACATAAAATTCCCATAAAATGTTCCTCTTATTCTGTAACCCTATAACTTGAGCGGCTCTTGGGCCTTGTACAGGATGAACATTATTGAAAAAAGAACGAAACGCGTCACAAGAACAGAAGGATGTGCTAGTAAGTCATTTTAGAATTTACTTTTAAAGATTTAGAAATCACTTTGTTTTGCGGTAGACTAGCAATGCCTGCTACTGTTAATGCTGCTGCTGCTAAGGATAACATATATGAATTATAAATAAAAATATCCAATAGGAATTATTATATATCTATATCTATCCAATCCATGTATACGCATGTGTTGTGCAATGTATATGTGTACACGTATGTATTCATGCATAGAAACATATTATAAACCTTCAATTTTCAAATCTCTTTGAAGTTACTAAATGATCCGCATGCATGATGACAGACCAGCAGATTTTAATGTTTGGTGATCTTCTGTCAATAATAATTTCACCAGTGCCTGACAAAGGATGCCGACTATCCTTTACTGAATGCGGCAGTCGAGTACAAAAGTCTAAAGACAGGCTGAAGAAATCGGGGTCATCGGATAATTTGCAATTAAATACAAAAAGGCTCAAGAATTACGGTGCTCTATGAGCCACAACATACGTTCATCGCTGCTTTTATTGGCCATCATTTTGTTAATAGTATTTCTATCATAACTATTCTCTTTTTTGCTATTGTTATGATTTTCATGCTTTTTGATAAATAATTATTAACAAATGATAGTGACAGAACTCAGCCACATGATTATTATTATTATTATTATTATTATTATTGTTGTTGTTGTTGTTGTTGTTGCAGTCGTTGTTGTTGTTTGTGTGTTATGTTTCCTCTTTGAATCTTGAACAGCCGGGTTCAAAGTATGGTCCTTAAGCCCTATAGGACTATTGGCATTTAATTGATAGCACTTTTCTTAGTATATAGAATGTTCCTACTAGGGCCATTTTCTGGGAAAACTGTATATTGATTTTACCTGAAACACTGTTAGTAAAATTGTCCCATTCTTTTCTCACGATGCCCAGTGCTCCGATTACTATTGGTACAGTCTTCATCCCCATACATCCTGTTAATCTCCATGTCATTGTATTTGGACAATTTCTCGATAATTTTTATGGAGGTGTTTCTCTCAGATGGTACAGCTACTTCAATAAGCATACACTTCCTGAATTTCGTGTCTTTTATGATAATATCAGGTCTGTTAGCCTTTATTTCCCTGTCATTTTGAATTGGCATGTCGCAGAGGATAGTTACATCGTTATTTTGTGTACATGTGTCTGGTTGGTGGTCATACTATCTCTTAGTGGTTTCGATTTTGTGCTTATTGCTTCTTGTATTTCTTCCATTGCACATATGTTGCTACTTTGTTATATATATGAGTAGTTTCATTTTTTGCCAGTTCTGAACATGCTGAGATAATATGGTCGACTGCACATCCTGCATTTTCATCATTGGTTATGTGGCAGTGATAGGATCTGGTTACGAGACATTGGTTCTGAGCTGCTATAATTATACCCTCTCTCTCAGCTTTCAGCTCGGTGCTCCTCAGCCACTGATGTGTTTTCTGTTGATCCAAGGGTTAATTCAGATTGGATTAGATCTCGTAAAGCTCTTGCTAAGTACAGCCTATCTGATTTCGGGTGGCGTATCCTCATTTGGATAAGCATTTTTCTGGTCTTGGCGTCCATTCTTTTAATGTCATTCAATTTCGATTACATATTTTGAAGGTGTATATGACTGCCGGTATAGCTAAGGTATTGGTAGCCTTCATTTTATTGGCCCAATTAAGTTCGCTTTCTAGTATCAAACGCACTCTTCTATAATATTCGTTTCGGGTCTTTTTCTTCATAATTAAATGTTCTATTCTGTCACATTCATTAATTCCGAAGTATTTGTATGTACCATCTTGGTCAAGTTCCTTAATCTTTTTTTGATATCAAGGTCTAAATCCGTAGTTTTCGTTAGTTTACCGCCTTTGAAAGTGGCTTTGACACATTTGTCGATTCCGAATTCCATCCTAATGTCTTCGCTAAAGGATTTACCAATGGTGAATAGGTTGTTTTTTTTCTGCTGGTTGTCATCCTTGGCAAAAGGTTTAAGATCATCAATATAGAATAGGTGATTAAGTTTACCATTCTGTATCTGGTTTCCGTGGCTACTGTTGTTCAGTAGGCAGCTGAATGACGCTAATGCAAGGCATAAGAGTAGTGGTGATAATAAATTTCCTTTTCTCGCTTTTGATATTGATTGGTCTTGATGTTAATGACCCGTGTCTTCCAGTTTTTCATGCTTTCTGTTATGAATTTGACAGCTGTGGCGCATACTCTGTATTTTTAGAGTCTCGTCTTTATCCATGAGTGTAGACACTGTAGAACGCCTTTTCTGTAGTCGGTCCATGGTGTCGATAAGTTTCTTTTATAATAATAATAATAATAATAATAATAATAATAATAATAATAATAATAATTAGTAGTAGTAGTAGTAGTAGTTGTAGTAGTAGTAGTCATAGTATTTCCTTTGATTTCTATTGTATACACATTTGCTTACGTGTCCCAAATGGCTTTATATTTTCTACTGATCATTTGTGTAAAAAATCATAATAAACACAATGATCACATATTTTACATAAATAAAGCTCTTCGTAATGTGTGAGCTGTACTTGTGAGTACAATTTTTTGTAGTTCTTTTAGGCATGGTCTACGTGGAATCTTTTACATGAGTCTGCCGGAACGTTTTCCAACTGCAACTGGAATTACTGATATCCTCATGTGCCAAAGATAAATTACAATCTCCGGAGACTGCCGTGTCAATAAGAAAGTACATTCTGTTTTTGTGATCTTTGAACACGATGTCAGGTCGATTAGCTTTGATTGTTCTGTCTGCGTGTATTATAGCGTCACATAAAATTGTTACAGGTCCTATCACTATAACCGAATTTGAACGACCAGTTACTTATAGTTTCATTTCCGTAAAAGTGGCATATTTTCTAATATTATTATTATTTTATTTCCTTTGATTTCTGGAGCATACCCATTTCTCTCCGGGTCACTACCAGTGACCTAAGGTCAGAAATGGCACCATGACATTTTTCACACTGCTTTTTTGAGGTAAAAATAGAAACTAAGATCATACATATTTTATATAGATAAAGCTCTTCGAAATGTGTTAGTTGTTTTTTGCGGGTATATATATTTTTTATTTCTTTCAGGCAAGGGATAAATGGAATCCTTTCAATTAGTCTGTTGTAATATTTTGCAATCAATTCGAGTGCTCTAACTACAACTAGAATTACTGAGGTCCTCATGTGCCACATTTTGGGGATTTCGATTTCAAGGTCCTGGTATTTTTTGAAGATCTTCAATGATATATTGCATTATGCATGGACTGTCAAGTCAATAAGAAGGCATATTTTGACTGTGCGGTCTCAAATCATGATGTCTGAATGATTAGCTTTAATTATTCTCTCTGTGTGTATTGTAAAATCCCATAAAATTGTTACATATCCTATCTCCGTAACGGGGTCTGTGTGGTGTTCATACCAATTTCTTGCACTTTCCTTTCCGTAAAAGTTGCAAATTTTACAATGTCAAATTATATATTCAGTGGGTGTCAATACCGTGCAACCTTATACAAGACAATTATTTCTTTCTGGATATTTGTCTCAGAATCTGCATTTTGGGATAACATAATTTTTCAGTATGTGTGTTTGGTAATTTCTATTTTGCAAGCATTGGTCTTGTGCAGCCAGAATAAAACATTCGGTTTCAGCTTTTAACCCTGCACTACCTAGTCACTGA
The DNA here is from genome assembly GCA_963932145.1 of Acanthosepion lycidas. NCBI lineage: Eukaryota > Metazoa > Mollusca > Cephalopoda > Sepiida > Sepiidae > Acanthosepion > Acanthosepion lycidas. The sequence continues at coordinate 137,409,957 of OZ010576.1, forward strand.
TGGGTACGTGGTTTGTCTGCACAAGTTTGTTTTGTACGGACAGACTATTGACCATCAAGCGGTTTATCTTGCCATCGTTTTCCTATCTAGTCGATTACATTTGCCTTTGCTTCCTTTTTTAACTTTTTTGCAGCTGCAGTAGGTGTATTATGTTTTACTTGCATTTCTTCACCCACTTGAAAATCCATTTTGAATTTGTTGACTTTCTGTATTACTGAATAATGTTTCTTACTTCTTTCATGTTCCTTGATACAAATAATCATCCAGTCTTCTTTAGTTTCCAGGGTCTCTTTAAAGTCGACTGTTGTAGTTTTGTAAAGAAGCTCTAGTTGAATTAATCCTATAACTCCTTCGGATCTGGGCACATACATACGATCAACATCAGCCTTAGAATAATGCATATGCAGTGTCAAGTGAGTGTTTATTTTCGTAAATGGGATTTCCCTAAAACATAACAGAGGACCTACATGGTGAGAGATATTCATGAGTATTTCTCATTAATACGAAGTAAAAACTGTTTTTTTAATACTAATTTTCAGAGGACAGACTATAGTACCGTTGTATAAGCAGTATATTTGCCTTTATGCATTAAGGTGCGATATTCAAATTAGATTGTTCCCTGTATTTGCAGTATGATAGCGAATATGTCCGTACCGAACGACCTGTATTTATTAATTTCTGTGCTAATTGAATGTTACTGAATCATCTCCCACACAATGCCTTTGGTTAACTATCCGCCTATTCAACCAAAGCGCAATTCGTACAAATATTAATAAATATATCACCTACAGACATTTCTGCAAATATATGGCAGGTACAATTTATGTCTGATAAAATTATACTAGAAACCACAAACATAATTTGAAAAATAAACTAAATAAGATCTCTTTACAATCTTCTTTAACGTTCAAACGGCGGTTTTAAATATATTAAACTCCAAGTTTAGACAAGTGAAGAATATCGCTTGCAATTTGCTCAATGGACTGAATTTGCACAAGAATGGGTTTACCATTCCTTTTTTCTAAAGTTATTATAACTTGTAATGGCCAGATTATATTTGTGATAAGGCGAGTCTAAAACAGCATTTAATTTTTTTTATCCCATCTACTTCTTTATTTTTGTAGAGGATTTAAAAACAAAATAGCCATGTCCAGTTTTAATTTGTTAAAGTACAAAGTGCACAACAGAAAACGTCTTTATTGTGAACGAATTTAAGAATATCCCTAAACATCTGACGCCGTTCTGACGTTTTCACTCAAGCTTTTATAATATCAACTAATTAGGCTTTTCTAACGGTTTGCATGAGGTAAATCGCATGAAATAATAAGTTCGTGTATTTCACTTTAATTACCTTATATTTGCAACAATAAGAAGTAAAGGTACCATTTTGGCGGCTCTACATACATCATCAATTGGCCTTGAACACACACGCACGCGGGACATATATATATATATATATATATATATATATATATATATACATACATACATATATATATATATATATATATACACATATATATATGAGTGTGTATATATATATATATATATATATATATGTAACAGCGTTTTCCTTAGCGAGGACTGTTTGATTGATTTGAACCTTTTAAAACCTTTTATTCTACATTCAACATCATCACTTGATAAGATACCAGAAGTGTTGAAACAAAATGGCTATTTTTGTAGTCATTTTATAACATATTTATGTTATAATTTACGAATAAATAATTATATATATATATATATATATATATATATATATATATATATATATGTATTTGGGTAGCAATCCCTCTTTTATGCAAGTTTAATTAAAACTACTGATAAGGTACTGCGGTAAAGGTGTTTTATTTTTATTTTTGTTTACTTTAACTTGCGTTCGTATAATTTTCTCCTTTTCTGGACATATATTGGTTAGAATTTGTCGGAATGTGCTGTATAAAAAAACATCACTTCTCAATAATATCAACTAGGATCACGGTTACATTATGCTGACCGTATTTAGAAAATAAATCATTCTTATAACACTAGATGCATACATAAAACAATACATACATTCAGTTAAAAGTAAAATCATCCTTGATAATTACTAAAAGTATAACCGAAAGTGCTTGGACATACAGACAATTTCTTAATAACTGATCTCCGAAAGAAAGAAAATTATAAGAACACATGAAAAATTGAGTAAAAACTTAAACGCAGTACCATGTCAGTCGTTTATAATGAAACTAGTGTATATATATATGTATATATATATATATATATATATATATATATATATATATATATATATATATATATATGAATAAATATAGTCTTAAGGTGTGCTATATTTATGGAATAAAGTGCTCAATATCAGAGATAGAGCGTGTGTAAATATAAAAGTGACCATAGAAGTCAACACTTAGAGGCGACAGTCTGTTTCATGCTATATGCAATCGTCAGGCCTGACGATTGCATATAGCATGAAACAGACTGTCGCCTCTAAGTGTTGACTTCTATGTTCACTTTTATATATATATATATATATATATATATGTGTGTGTGTGTGTGTGTGTGTGTGTTTTATTAAATTCAAGAGATGAGTCTGTTTCTGTTAATTTCCGAATTTGTTAGATATCTGGGGGGGGGAGAGATAGAGAGATAGCTATAAATGAGAGATATAAATGTATCTATTTCTATCAGACATTAACAGTGAATGTAACTGTAAAATGAGTAAATGTATTTATTACTATTTGATTTACTGATTTTTTTTTATATATGTGCACTAAAATGACCGGCATGTGGCTCAGAGAAATACGTGAAGATGATGTTTGTTTTACATTAATTTCTGAATGAAGTATGTGTTTAATTTAAAAATCAGCATTCATACGCCTACATTTATCTGGGTTTGAACACTGACCACTGGTGGAATATGCACCCCCCCTCAGTCAATAAGCAAGCTATATATCATTCCGTATACATATTAATACATTTTGCTTGGTGCCTATAAAGTTTTTGCTTTTGTCTAAGATCAACAAAGAAATACATATGACTGATCTTGAGTTGCGATAGAAAACAGTCTAGGGAACAGGTTTCTAGCTTCATAATAACTTAATCAAAGAAGAATTGCTAATAGAAGAAGAAATGACATCTGAGGTGAGAGCTGAGATATATAAGAGGTGAGAAAACTAAGACAAAACGAAGTTGATATATACATATTCGTTGGAAAGCACGTCATGGCCTGTCATCGTATTGCCAGTTCTTGAATTTCATGAAAGTCCAAACAACTTTTCTGACGCTTGTGAACTCGACTGCAGAATGATTTTCTCCACAAGTTAAAGATTGTATCGTCTGCCAATAACTGGAGACAAGAGACGAGAAGATCAGAATCGTCAATAGATATTTGGCGCCAAAAATCACTATTTTTTTTTCTTTTCAAACGTTTTGCTCTTTATCATTAATCACTTTTTGGACTGGCAAATCATCGGACGCAGAATAATTCTTGTTTTTGTTCATGATAATAGTATTTTGAATTATGCCAGAAAATTAGGTATCGACTTTAGAAATAGCTGTTTAAACTTATAGAATAAAATGTCGTCAAAACGTTAATAGAGATCAGAGGGGTGGTTTAGCATTTTAGTTGACGAGGTCATAAATTTAAAATTTGATTCACGGTCAGTAGAAATTGACGAAAAATATCTGTCGTCACGATTTCAAGATTTACTTTTCTCTTTACAATTATGGCATTATTTCAGATGAAACTCATTTTTTGTTTGTTTGTTTTTTGGGGTTTTTTTTATTATTATTATTAATAAGAACAATATGGATTCCCACAAAACAAAATGCTGGGAAACAAATATTAGTCATGGTAATGTACGCAGGACAATCCGAAGACATGGTGAGATTTTCAAAAAAGGAGATGGCGTTAAATTATATCGTATGGCGCTTAACAGGTAAAGTAGCAAAAATTTTAATAATGTCTTTTGGCATTAAATATGTTAAGAATCAAATATTTCCATTTTAGCTTTGTATTTTTAAATCCTGTGTGGTTAGTAAGATTAATGAGTTGCTCAAGAATTACACGTAACCAGAAATAAGTGACCTAGCCTAAACAGAAACATTTAACTTAAAATAGTTCGACATGTCGATTATGCTTACTCTATAAAATTACTTGCTGCATCAAAAACCTACGTGTTAAATTCCTAGACAGGAATAAAGAAATGACTGAATGACTAGAGATCAGGTCTCTGATTAACTATACGCTACCGTAGCCGAATTAGTTAAAGCGTCAGACTAGCTCCGGGTATATGGAATGCGAGTTGAAGTCTCAATGTAAGCTTATTTATTCCAATTTCACGCAATTTATTTTAGCCGATGTAGAGTAGGGTAGGTCGACCTCGTTCAAATAATATAATACAAAAGTAAAAGAGAAATAAAAAAGAAAGTAATGAGAAAAAGAAAGAACAAAGAAATAGCAAAATGACTAGGAGAGAAACTGTAAGAAAAAGAAAAGAGAAAGAGGGAATAAAAAGAAAAGAGAAGACAAGAAGAGAAAAAAGAAAGGAAAAAACAAGAAACATAAAAAGAAAGACATTAATAAAGATACAAAGAAATGAAAAGAAAAAAAAGTAATGAGATTGAATTACAGAAAGGAAAAAGAGGAAAGAAGTGAAACTCAAAAAGAAAAAAAGAAAGAGTAAAACGATGTAAAGCAAACGCAAAGAAGAATATCTGCAAGTTGTTGTTTTTTGTTTAACACCATTGAAGGTAATGGAGAGTGGTGGCATAAATAAGTTGTTGACAAATGGAAGCAAGGGAAAAGCGTCGTTAATGCCTTTTCTCTATTCCCCGATCGCTGTCAATGTTGCGGTCTTGTATCAACAAAATTAACTTTCCCTTGCTGAAGTTTGATAAGACGTTAACCGGATGTTAGGGGCGGGAACTTGTACAAAGATGCGCAGTGGATTATGGGTAGGAGATAGTGAAGCAAGTGGATAAAAAAAATCCTGGCGAAACGAACGAGAGGAAGACAGCTTATGTGAAAAAGAGTGAATTGATTGAATATATATATATATATATATATATATATATATATATATATATATATATATATATATATATATATATAGAGAGAGAGAGAGAGAGAGAGAGGAAGAAGGAAAGACAGGGAGTGTAAATGAGGCACTGTCAAGGTTAAAAGGAAGTGGGGAGATAGAGAGAGAGAGATAAGAGAGAGGAGGGCTATTATGATGAAAAGACAGAAAGGCTTTGTCAGATGAGTGTGAAAGAAATTGTAATTAATGAATCAAATAATTAATTAAGAACGCAAGAAATGACAGAATGCAAACAAAAAGAAAGACGTGAGATAGAAGGAGAACAGAAAAAATAGATGTAAATGGTCTGTCTTCTTTAATTGAAAAGAAATTAAAGAAAGGAGAAGAAGAAATGAAGTGTGAAAAGAACAGCGATAGGAATCAAAAGAAAAGAGTAAAATAAAAAGAAAATCAAGTGAGTGTCAACGTTAAATATTTAGATTAAAACGGACAGGTTGTCGTTAACTACGAAGCCTAGATAGAAGCAAGTAAGGGTAGGTGGATAAATCCGAGTTCATAACAGCTCTTCATCGCTTTTACGATACAATCCTTTGATTTTTAATCGCTCGAACAAGAAAACTCTCAAGTCGTGACATTGTTGAAAGTGTACCTTTGACCTGTGGATATTCCTCTGATTTCAAGGTGACAACACGAGTTAGCTACAAGGGTTGATTGGCCTAAGATAGACGTAAACTTGGGTATATATTGTTAATCAGTCTAAACAACTCTTTCAATAATACGATAGTGTCTAAAACTCTTTGATAAGTGTTCTTCATACTTCTCATGTTTTAAATATACTTGTTTTATTTTTTCTTCTCTTTTTTATAAGTTTAAAATATCACTATTAAACACTATTTACATCATCCTCATCTTCGTTGCTATATTTATCACAATGTTTCTGCCGTTGTACGCTCCGGCCTTCTTCAGGTGGTTGGAATGTCGAACTGAACCCTTTATTTCGCTCACTGGGTTAGTTTGTTCTATTTCCACATATGTGCTGATTCTTTAAGTTTACGAATTTTCCAACGATGTTCTATGTCTATGATTTCAACCTGATCCCACGGAGGGCGGTGATTTCACTTTTCTCTCCATATGTGGCCAGCCACACCTGATTTTTCCACTTCCCCTCGTGTTACAGCTTTTTAGTGTTCTTGAAGCCTTACCTTAAGTGTGGCGGACTGTCTCCCCTTTATATTTTTAACGCAGCTGCACGGGATGGAGAACACACAGTTTTTACTAATGTTCTCCTCTATAAAGGTGGGGTCTTACTTAAGGAATCAGCATATATGCTAGGCCACAAAATCTCCTGAGCTGACCAAGCATAAAAATGAATACAATATGGGAACCAGTAATAAGGAGTGATAGAGAAAAGCAATAACAACAAAAATTGCAATATGAGCTCTGGTAAAAAAAATGAAAACGTTAACAGTAAAAATTGCAATATGAGCATGGTAATAAAAATGTTGTTGAAAACATATATTTATAATACCCAGAAATGCATACACAGGTGTCCTCAAGGACACATGGCACAGTGAATAAAGGCGTTAGTTAGTTCCAGTAACAGGACCAAAATGTGAGTTCAATACCTAGTTAAGGCAGTGGAGAACTTGGAGAGGGAAATTAACAGGAGATAACTGATAACTGATACTCATTAGACATGGCACGTGGAACTAGGACGGTCTATCCAAGCGAGTGAAATAAAGGGTTCAGTTCGACATTCCAACCACCTGAAGAAGGCCTGAGCGTACAACGGCCGTAACGCTGTGATAAATATGGCATCAAAGATGAGGACGATAGTCCGAGCAATCTACATAGAGTACAAAATAACTCAGAAATATAGACAGATATCACTATTAAAGTCTAACAGAAAAAAAAGTCATTTATATAAATCATTTATCAAAAAGTAATGCTTGTCCTTTTGTAACCACAGAAGATTTAATAGGATAAGCACCCACAGCTTATCAAAATTAACCGGAAGTCACGGGATTCCAAATCTAGACTTCAATACTGTTCACTTCATTCTCAGTCGTTGTATTCAACCTTTGTTTTTGCTTACTTACTATTTTGGCGTTATCCATCGATGTTGATAAACTTCCCCTTGCATGCATATTTGATTATCTTTATCTTTCGTTTAATACTTGGCGTTGACTATTATGTCTAATTAGATGCTTTCTACGGTCAAATTCAGAAGTACAGCACATCACGTAGATAAGACATGGGATAGTGTCAACAAGACCTATAAGGCGACGGGTTAGACTCTTGTGTTTAGAAGCACGTTGACAATTCCTGACTGCGGTACGGGCTGATTCAAGTGTCAGCAATCTTATCAGGCGCCATACTCAATCAACGGCCAGAGGATCCGCTTGGTTTAGTGCCATACCTCATCGCTTAAGTGTTACTTTCAACTGGTCTTTAAACTCTTTAAAAATTAGGGAATCTATAGCTGCTTCTTGGTTTTGCTTTCTTATCTACATGAGAATTGGCTCTTTCACCACACCACCATTGAATTATCGCTGCCCTCTGAGTGCTACCTTGATATGCTGTGTAGTGTAGCTCCAGAAAGTCTTGGGCAGAAATAACTCTCTACTTCTACATAGAGTAGTTCATCATTCGGGAAACCCACTTTGCACAGATCTGTAAGTAACCCAGACACTGCACTATGTGCTACTATAGCTCACCTAATTATTTCCACAGTGTTTTGCGATATTGATTCTTTTATATCATTAGCCTATTCGACATTTTATATTGGAATTATTCAGATAAACAATCATCATTATTTTATCATTTTGCATTCTACTATACTTATCTTGGTTGTTATAAAAGTTAAAAAAAAGAATAAACTAGTGTCGAATATAAAGACATATAATGCTGTTTAGTCTTATCCTTCTTTTCAATAGCAACTGGCCTGCCACTGCAAGGCCTGTCATTAAAATAAGTTCCTCCTTTCTCTCTGGGATTGCTATTAACTCTCTTAGCCCATCTCCTTTCTTTGTTTACATCACGTGTAGTCTTTCCATAAAAATTCACTGATCTCATGTGATGATTTACAACACTCCCATCTTCCAAAAACATACATTCATTGAAAGTTGTTTGCTTTCTACATCTAACTCTACGAATTTTTCTTTTGGATTTCTGGAAATTTATGATTTATAGTTGAAAAATAGGATTTCTGGCTGATACGTTTAAAATTAAATTAGAGGAAGCATTATATTATGACCGATCTTTGCAATTTAGAAATTCCTGCTAAAATTTGGCGTCGTTTTCAGCAATATTTATATTTATATTTTAAGATTAGCTTCTTGTTGCATATGTGAATGCTTCTATGTTTGTGTGGGTGCTTGCTGGTGTATGTGTATGATTATGTGAGTATGTTAGGATATATATGGTTGGTTATGCGGCATGTGTGTGTGAATAGATGGATGTGTGTGTGTTTGTCTATGTGTGTGTGTGTGTGTGCGTGCGTGTTGTGGTGCACACATCTACTTGCGTGTATTTAGAGGCACGAACATCTTTGCTTGCTTCGTAATAGCAGTAGTATTATTTTTCATACCAGAAGTTAGGTACTAAGGCACAAACCAAAATGATTCCCAATTCTAAATGGCTTAAGTAAATTTCAGTGTGTAGATAAACAATGTTTAACATTTTAGATATTTTGTAAAATACTAAGAAAAGAAAATAATGGCGATTGAAATATACAGAACAAAAAAGCTGGAACGAAATGATTGAAGGAATTTCCGCAAATCGACGCGATTAAAGACAGAAAAAGGAAATCTGGTGGCAAAATGAAAAGAATGTTTGTTGTATGATGTTAAGGTTATTAAATATCCAGAATAATCCGTAGGAGGAGTAGAGGATGGTGAAACGGAACAGAAAGAAAGGAGAAAATATCGGGAGAAAAGAGGTAAAAATATAAGGAGGCAATCAGTGCGATGTCGGGGAGAATGACTGGTGAAAACAAAGGTAAAGTTAAAGAACTAGGCTGAAACAAAAACAAAAAAAATAAAAACAAGGAGAGTTAAAGGAAAAGAATTCACAGAATTGAAAGGGTGAGAAAAAATAAAGGCAATTAAAGAATAGGATAGAAAAGAATTCGAAAAAGTGTGAGAGAAAAGAGAAAAGGAAAAGAAGAATAAGAGAAAATAGGGAAGTTTTATAAGTGTCCTTAAAAAGAAAAAAATCTAATTTGGAGGTGAGTTAGGATGGAAAAGACTAAAATAAGTAAAATGAGAGAGTGATAGAAAAAGGTGAAATAGACGTTAAAGAAAAGCAGGAATCTGAATGTATAAAAGAGTAGAATCGATAAAAAAAAAATGTATCAAAAATGTAGAGAAGTCGAAAGAAAAACTTTAAAGATGGAGAGAAAATAATGGAGTGAAAAGACCAATAAAATTCCAAATGAACTGTGATATGATGCTGGTAAAAATATTCTTTTTTATTTCAATATTTTCAATAAAGTTCGAATTGCAGATTGAAAGAATAAACAACAGGTTCGCAGCTCTATTAATTCTGAAGTGAACGATTTCAGAGTAGTATGAGGTGGAATGAATATATCTGAAGAGCTGAAATTTTCACTGTATAATGTTCGATCTATGCAATTTATATCCACACCTTATGATCTGACAAGGAATGATATTATGCAGAAAATAATTTTTATATAAAAAATGATTTTATTAGCATTAACCTATAGCCTTACTTATTTAACAACTTTAATACGAAAAACATCTAATAAAAGCAACGAGAAATATAAAGTAATAATTGGATAGAGCAATGACAGAGGAAAGCAGAGAAAGAGAAGTTTAGAGGAAAACGTGTAAACCGACCTTGTCTCCAGGGGTTAAAGAAGAAAGATCAATTTCCCATTGGCTAAATGATTTTCAATCGTTCTCTTCAGTTTATCTTCATTTATTCATACACCTCACATATACAATTTTTTTTTATGTTTGATAAGAGTGAGAGTTACATTTTATTTACGAAGCGTGAAATCAATAAACAAACAAAAAAGGTAACCAATGTGAAACTGTTTGAAAGCATCACGTGACTTAAGTTTTTGAACCTCAATCATTTTTTCTTTATGGTTACTGACAGAACTCCAAAGAGTAATTCATCTTAATCCAAATAAGATCTCTGCAAAGCAGATTTATACATAAAAGGTCCTTTAAAATGGAATCTTTCTAAGCTTTAGATAAGCTTAGTTTAAAACAGCTTAATATGAATGGGGGGGAGAATTTTGAATGTAGGGATATTGTGTCGTGCCAATGTCTGGAAATTCAGTGTATATATATATATATATATATATATATATATATATATATATATATATATATATGCATACACACAGATAGTACCTTTGACATTTCTTCATTAACAATTTATTCAATTCTCTGTTATGGCTTAATTATTTTTCCTGGGATTAATCGTTTTCCAATTTTACTCTAAATCCTGCGACATCCACAATTTGATAAATGTTCTCTTCTGATAACTGATTAGTTCGAATTACAAAATCTTACAAATGGATTATATTCAGACAGCATCATTATAAAATCCTAGTCAAATTCCTAGAAGATTATATTTTTAGTTCATGTCTATTTCATATTAATTTTTTAAGCTGCATTTGCAGCATTCAATTATTATATTTAAATCTCTGTTACGAGAGCGGCTATATTTACCCATATTTTTTCTCGCCACTATGTTTTCATATAATTTCTTTTCAAATACTTATTTACTGATAGCAACAGCAAATTCAGTTTGTTCAATTATTATTATTTTCATCATTATTGTTAATATTATAATCATTATTATTGTTTTATTTCGTTTGATTTTTGTTGTATAGACATTTCCTTTCGGGGCCCCACTAGAAACCTATGGTCAGAAATTGCATCATGACATTTTCCATTGGGCATTTTCGTAAATAAAAGAAATGCTAAGATCACACACATTTTACATAGATAAAGCTCTTCGTAATCTATAAACTGTACTTATGAGTGCAATTGTTTGTATTTATTTTAGGTATAGGCTATCAGGATTCCTGTCATTGAGTTTATCGGAACCTTTTCCCATCAATCCAAGAGCTCCAACTACAAAAGGGAACATTCTGTTCACGTAAAAGTTAGATATTTTGTAGTGCATATATTGGCCCACTCTGTCATACCGCGTTTTATATTCAGTGGGTTCAATACCATTCAACCTGATACAAGAGGATCAATTGTTTGTAGATATTCATTACAGAATCTGCATTTTGGGATAACATAATTTTTCCCTATGTTTGCTTGGTAATTTCTAGTTTGCTTGGTAATTTCTAGTTTGCAAGAATTGGTCTTGTGCAGCCAGAATAAAACTTTCGGTTTCAGCTTTTAACCCTAAACTACGTAGTCACTGATGGGTACGTGGTTTGTCTGCATCAGCTTCTTTGGTACGGGCTGAGTATTGACCAGGAAGAGGTTCATCTTGCAAATTTTTCTGTATCTGGTCGATTACATTTGCCTTTGCTTCTTTTTTTTTAACTTTTTGCAGCTGCAGTAGCTGTATTATATTTTACTCGCATTTCTTCACCCACTTGAAAATCCATTTTGAATTTGTTAACTTCCTGTATTACTCAATAATGTTTCTTACTTCTTTCATGTTCCTTAATACAGATCATCATCCACTCTTCTATAGTTTCCTTTTAGTTTTACAAGACAATTGTAGTTAATCAAATCCTATGCCTACCTTCAGATCTGTACACATAAAGATGATCAACATCAACCTTGGGATGATGCATGCGTTGGCAAATGAGATTTCTCGTTTTGGCATCCATTCGCTTAAAATCAGTTATGGTCTCCTTAACGATGCTGAAATTGTATTGCACCACAGGTACAGCCAAGTTTTTTATGGCTGATATTCTGTTTTGTGAATTCAACTCGGTATTTAACAACAGATGCACACGCCTGTAGTATTCTTTTCTTATTTTATCCTTCATTTACCTATGCTGTATTTAATCTTCTTCTCTGACTCCTTGATATTTATTTTTTCTTGTTCCGCTCCTCTAATATTTTTGACAAAGTCGAGAGCTATTAAGTGTGTTTCTGTAATTATCCCTATCTTGAATGTTACTTTTGCACATTTATCTAATCTGAAGTCCATACCTATGTCGTCACTGAAACATTTTACAGTATTGAGGAAACCTTTCAGCTCATTGTCATCTTTGGCAAAGTGTTTGAAATCATCCATGTAGAATAGGCGATTAAAAACTTTCTTATATACTTTTTATCCATAGCTATTTTTGCTTAAAAAGGGAGATTAAGGATAGAAAAAAAACAGAAAAGATGAGAGGAAGTCTCCTTAAAGATTCCTCGTCAGATATTCAGTGCGTTTCGTGTAATTTAAGAATAATGAGGATTTACAGAGTTTTATGCTATATTTAAGGATATTTACTATCGCCGAGGAGATTTTGTACATTTCCAAAGCCTTAAGGATTCAAGAGAGTGGCACACTACCAAAAGCATTACGATAATCTATCCTTGTCATTATTATTAGTGTTGCTGTTGTTGTTATTGTCATTATTATTATTATTATTATTATTATTATTATTATTATTATTATTATCTATATTAAGTTTTAAACAGTAATAATTGCTTGTTTTCATCAGAGATTAAGGATCTGGATGTTTCCTTGTTACTCCAGCAAACCCTTCGAAATTCTTGCTGATTTTCTAAAAGCTTCTTACTCAGATTTCCAGTTTTACTTCTCGAAACACCACAATAATGGTGATCACGATTATGTTCTACATTTTTTTTCTACTGCAAGCACTACCTGCTATTCCATCTTTTCGCTTTCTTTCAACTTTATTCTGTGACCTGTTGGAAAAGCGCTATCCACAATCTGATGTGTTTTCTTCTCTTAATTATATCTTTTTTTATTGGCAAGATTGGATTATTATTATTATTATTATTATTATTATTATTATTATTATTATTATTATTATTATTATTATTATTCATGCATATTTATGTTCCCACCAGATGTCTAGTAGTGATCGCAGGGGATTAAGTGAGAGCAACTATCCTTAAATCTTCTGCACTTTTCTCAGTATCCAGCTGACCCCTGCAACACTACAGTCTATTCAGTCTTTAACCTCCTAATGATTATCAACTCATCCTAATCTCAGTTGCTGCTTTTTTAACAAAGTTCCACACAACTACTATTATGGGCACAGTTCCAACCTTGATATTTCGGTAGGTCTCAAGCCCCGAACAAAGACCTGCTCTTCTCTAATTTCTTATTCTCCTTCACATTCACTTGTCACCCGATACGTCCAAGATTTGGCAGGTTCTTTTTACCATATTCACAGATTTCATTTTCTTATTTCGTTATGTGGAGAGTCGTTCTGGCTACCGAAATTTCAAAGTATTTTTTTTTATGACAGTCTATTTTCACTTGAAATATTTTCCATTCTCAGCAGTCAAGTAACTTAATTATATTCTTATTTTCATTTGTTTGTTTGTGCGCGTGTGTCTGCACGTATGCGCTATAATACACTAGTTGTTTGTATGTGTGTGTGTGTGTTTATATTCGTCGATATGATGGGTTTAAAATTTGTAATCTCCCATAAAAGGGAAATGAAACCTTGTCAATTGCAGTCTCATAAAACATTCGTGTATGTGCAAGATTTTACGGGTGTTTTGTTACAAAGTGAACAACATCGGTCAGCTTACTGATTATCTTTCTTGCTCGTGGGCAGATACATGACATGACAGCCAAAATTGGCCATTGGCCAGCACCTCGCCAGTCGGTCATCAAATTTCTTGGCACAAGTCTCGAGTTCGTTGGACTACAACGACTGTCGGGGCCGTGATTTTCGCGCCAAAGGTCAGTCTTTGCGAATAACTTACATCCAACGATCATCATTTTGGTTACAAAGGCTGCTGGCCTCCATTTAATGTCAAAAAGGAAGAAAAGAAAAAAATGAGTGAGAAATAAGCAAATTCTGGAGTTTGGGAGTTGGTTATATTTCTGAATATTTGATTCGTTGAAGAAATTATAAGACATTTACTAACATTAAAGCGAGAAATATCAAATGAAATATTTGAATCAATGTTGTGAAAATTATTTGAATGTGGTCGGTGAATGCTGAGATGCCTGGATAATACACAAGCTAAAAATATTATACATACACACACCTATATATTATAGGCAACCATTTATCTCGGGAGATAAAAGTAGCGCCCAGTTTGGCCAAAATGTAGTCCTTTAGTGGTGAAACTGGAATGATCTCTCCAGGGCAGTCATGAGCATTGATATCTGAAGACCCCGATTTCCATTTCTCGGCCGTACCGACAAGACGCGAAGGTATACAGGGCATTATATTTGGGTGCGCCTTGGCTGCAGGAATTGTCGATAACGGAAAGTGGCGTTCTGAACGCAAAGAAAAATGACGCGTTTTGTCTAAGTTCAAAAAATTAACGGATTAAAATTAATATAATAATTTAATATAATTTGCAATTATTATTTATTTTATTTAATTTATTATTTATATTATGATTATTTGAAGTTATGGATGTATTGTTTATTAATATTCCTTTCAACTTTTTCCACAGTTACCTGATTTTTCTGTATTAGTATTTATTTGTTATTTACATTGTTCGGACTGTTGTTCTCATCTTTATTGCCATATCCACAATGTTTCGGCCGTTGTACGCCGTTGCAAAAAAAATCAGGCATAACTGACCACATATGGAGGGAAAAGAGAGATCACTGCCCCTTCCCCTGTGGGATGAAGTTGATATAATAATCGCTGGAAAATAGGAAAACTTAAGGAATCAGCACATATTATAAGTCACAAAAATCTAAACCGTATAGAAATGAATGCAATATGGGAACGAGTAATATGGAGTGCTGGTGAAAAGCAATAATAAAATTTCAATATGAGCTCTGGTAAAAATGGTTACTGAGACATTATGTTTATAAGTCCTAAAATTCATAAACTGATGTCCTCAATGACAAATGGCCCATTGGATAAAAGTGTTGGCTGGATCCAGTGACTTAACCCAAGTAGTTATGAGTAGTAAAATCTTGGAGAGCTGTGTTAAAGGGAGATAACTGAGACACCCGAAAATGTCATGGCATGTGAAACCAGAAGAATCTACCGAAATTGATGAAATAAAGGGTTCATTTCAAAATGCCAATCTCCTGAAGAAAGTCGGAGCTTACAACGGCCGAAATGTTGTGAACATGACAACAAAGATCACGGCAAGAGTCCGAACGATGTAAATAATGTCAATAAGATATTAATTTATCTATACTAAATGTAAGACTTTCATGAAGAGTTTTATTTAACAAAAGTTTACAAATAATCATCCACAAACAAACACACACATATACACATAGAGAGATTTGAAGGTAAGATATTATTAAAAATCTAAACAACGAATTATTTATTTTTATCAATATAAAAATATTTATAACTTTATTCAAAGTCTTATTCTCATTATAACAGCACCTGTCTACACGCTGTTTGAGAATTATTGATTCCTGATTTTAGAAACCAATCGAATGATTTTGTTTTTATCCATTTCTCCTCTTTTCCTAGAATTTTACCAAGGAATAAATATTTAAAATATGAAAGAATAACTTTAAAAGTTAGTAAATATCAGAAATCGAAGAATTCTGTTTTTAAATTATAATGTTATTTGTGGATTACTCAATATTTTCATATGTACAATATTCGCACGGGATTTCCAGTTTCAAAATATAATCGTCTGTTGTGATAATATAATAATATTCTGTCTTGACCTGCAAGGAACAGAAAGATCGACACGACTGTGCAGTATATTCATTAAAAATATGTTAATCCTATAGTGCACATATGCTGAGTGTTGTAAGCGTCACATTTTATCAGTCATAAAATGTCATGAAATCACTATTCTTTTGGCCTTTTCCATTCATACTGACATATAGGATATTAGCCCTTACATAGTGATTATAGTCTGTAAACAAAGTAGCCCTCTTAGAAATGGCAGTGCTATCAGATGAAAATATATCATTTAAAGAATAACATAAAGTAAATATAAGAAACTTGAAATTGAAAGGGAAATTGGGAAAATTTTAATTATTTTTTTAATTAAAATTTTGGCACGTTAAAACTATTTTATACCTAGAATAATTGGAAACCTTGAATCGAGCAAATAAAATACAGAGAAGTACATCAATGAAATCCCTGGCAGCTCCTGTTTATAAAAGATGTTAAAAAATACATTATGTGGAACTATTCCTCTACTCAATGTAAAAAAAAATTAAAGCAATGTATATGCGTTGATTTATATATGTATATGGTCACTTAACCTCAATAATTGTACAATAGGAATGAATAATATTTACTATCTTGCATTACATAAGGGATTGTACTAATCAGAAAACAAACGAAGCTAATAATAATAATAATAATAATTATTATTATTATTATTATTATTATTATTATTATTATACAAACATTTTATACATACAAGATACTATTCTTAAAGTAATTTCCCTGATGGAAAAGTACTTAATTTTACGTAATTATTATTGATTTAATTCTCGTTTCATTTTAATGAAATAGATCAAAAGTAATAAAAAGGCTTTTGTCGTAGATTATCCCACTCAAGCTTAGAGAATATGTATGCAACACAGAGATAATATTGCTGAGCGGATTCGAGTGTGTAGAAATATAGTCATCCTACACCATGTTTTTCATTCACTGTTAATTTGTTACTGGACCGTTACAATCCAACCAATCATAAACTGCGGCTTCTCTTTAATTTGATTGGACACTTAAATCAAATTCAAAAAAATACTCTGTTAAATAAAGGATAATTTCAGTTAGCCTTTCATAAAAGTCCAGCAGATTAATTTGGTGAAATCCGGTCTTAAAATAGATGCGCTCTTACTCACAATATCCTTCATCCACATTTGAATTTTTTTTTTTCATCAGAACTACATGTGATATTTACCAATGAAATATGATCTTTTTTACACTGTATATATCATGAAAGTACATGCTTGAAAAATAATAACGTAGTTAAAAGAGTTAATAAGTGGTTAAATTGATGAGGCGTATCATTATATTATTCAACTAAATACATTTTGGTACAGTTAGGGGTGGGTAATTCATTTCACAGTGGTAACAGCGACGTGTGCGTCTCCTTCGCTGGTTCAGTTTTGATGAGTGCGGCATACAGACTTGTTCATGGCTATCGAAAATAATGAGCTAGCAATATGGAAGAAAAGTGTCGTACGCGTACCGGTGCCGGTACGTGAGTCGTCATCTGCCAGTATGCGGAGAGGTTCCAGGAAACAAAGAAGCAGTAAGGGAGTCTGCCGGGGTGTCTAGACATAGTGTTTTTTGTTTAATTTTCATTTTAGTTTTATATTTATTATGGTTCCATTTTTCAATTACTCATGTTAAATGTTATTGCTATGCAACTAAAGAATGCGATATAATGAACAGCAAAATAGTGAAATTAAATACTTAGGACAACGCCATTATGAGGATGTGGTACATGAATATGTTGGAATCACATCTTTTCATGGACAAATATTTATAATTTGGCCTTTAAAAATACATCTGATTGTGGAAAAAAGGAATAGCCATGTGGATTTTGGCCAAAATCTTTTAAATTAGCATTTAATTACTTAGATTCATAATCTATCAGGTATAAATGAATAATACTACGACAACTCAAATAATATTTTCTCGGATCGTTATTATATATTAGGTTGGTGCAAAAGTAATGACGTAATAATGTCGTTTTTTGACCTATTTTTAACGTCAAAAAATGACATTATTACGTCATTATTTTTGCACCAAACTAATAATTATATGGCACAAATATGGTTCCACACCCTGGCAAACTACGAAGACTTTTTACGTCAATGATGACTGACCTTAGAAGGAATAAAACATCGTGTCCTCGTGTTTATTATAGATAGTCTCAAAATGACCCTGAAATAGGACGTATCTAATAAAAGATAGTAAGTGTACCCGTCAAGCTTTGCACATTGAAATGAAAAACTGCCGGTATGCTACATCAGATAGTTTGAGAAACACTTTTCTATGTTTATCTGTTTTATTGAGCTCTCAGTATCGCTTGCAGAAATAAATAGGAGTCATTACATTCGAAGTGTGTATATATTTGGGCACACATGTGTGTGCGTGTGTGAACATGTTTGTGTGAATTTGCTTGTAAACACACCCAATTACAAAGAAATGTGTAGACTTGGTTGATTTAGAATCATGAAGTAAGTACACAAATATTTCTTTTGATGTTGGATGCACTAGAAAAGTTATTCACATCGTATCAGCGTCTTAATCGAATCCGTGTCTATAATAATCTTCAAAACCTATTCAACTTTTCATCGTTTTTGTCAGAGTTAACATCAGCCACCATAATCACCTAGTCAAACATTAACACAAAAGTGTGAACCAACAAAATTTAATTTGGGAGAAGCTCTCAATATTCCCTGGGAGATGAGCATTGACATGGCTAAAAAGAAGCAGAGTACGCAGGGTTCATGGAAGAATAACAAAACAACAGGTGTCATAGTGTTTGGAGTCAGTTATTTAAATCTTCTTGTAGTAAACAAAGTGTGAACAATCATTTCCGTGGCAATTTTATATGAGAAAATAAAAAAAATAAATATAATCGATTAATAAATAGTGCCCATATACGTGAAGAAGAGGAGTTTGAGAAAAAAGAAGGGGCTGAAATACAAAGATAAAGAAAATATAGAGAGAGAAAGAGAGAGAGAGAGTATATGTTTGCGTGCGTGTATGTCCCCACGCATCTGTCAGCTATTCAGTTTTCTCTCCATATAAATAATTTGTAGTGCTTTTTCGTATATACGTGTTGCCTGGTATGAATTAATATAAAAAGTATCGACTCCTTTATATTTGGTAAACATTATTTTCGCAGAAATGTGTTTGAAAATGTACCCGTATGTCTGACAAAAGTTGTCAAGAAATACATCCCGGTATTCTCGCTGCCCCAACTGAATTTTCTTTATGCAAATGCAGAACGGGTAGAGGCAAAGGCGTCGTTCGTTCCCGCCTTTCTTGGAACGGATAGGGTTAGGCATCGTTTACCCGCGCCAGCCATTCGGGTGCCACCTTTTGTTTTACCAGGAGAATTAACACTGAATTTCGTTGAGTCGTTTACAAATTCAAAGTGACAAATATTGTGATACGTGCCGACAATAAGATGCACAATAAAACTTGTCGTAGAAGGATATGTCAGTGAGTATTTGTAGAAGCCCTCTCCCCATATATATATATATATATATATATATATATATATATATATATATATATATATATATATATATATATATATATTATATATATATGGGCGTGTTGATTGATTGTATATATATATATATATATACATATATATATATATATATATATATATATATATATATATATATATATATATATATATATATATATGTAAATGTCAACTAAACGTTAGAAGAATTAGATCATAAAATATTTATCCTTATACCTAGTTTCTATAGTATGTGGCTCTTGAATTATACTGCTCAGAAGGAGTAGCAACAAAGGTCCGTGTGTACTCTATTTGGTACTCGAAATATACATATCTATATATAAAATATGTCATATGCAATTTGTGCGTGTGTGTGAACGTGCGAGCGCGTGTACAGAAGATTTTTTAAGATATTTATATTGAGCAGCATTAATTATGAAACAAACAATACAATATCAATTAAATCTTATCAAATTTATGCAACACCCATACTAAATATATTTCGTAACTAAAACGAAAAAAATGACACAATGAAAATTGATACGTGAAGACGCGATACTTAGATATGTTGACACGATGTGTAAAAACAGGATATTTTTCTTTTTTTTTAAATTTAGGTATCCATCTTATTTGCCATTAAATATGGCATATACATATTTACATTTGAGTATTATACATAACTGTTGATCTTTGCATTATAAGAATTGAAGTGACATTTTTCACGGTAATGTTTGAAGTAATTGAGTATTTCTCATGTTAGTAGGTGTTTCACCACAGGTAAAAACCAAGATTTCAAATGTTGATTTTTAAAGTAGGTAAGTCTTCTTTATTTGGAAAACTGGTGTAAGACAAGCTTTCTCTATTCTGTTCAACAAACCTGTTGACCATGTAGAATAGATATGCATAATTTGATTGGTTTGACTTCCATTTAATCTAACTAAAATTTGATCAAAATGTTTTATATTTTCTATCTATTTATGTTTCTATCAATTCATGTTTGAAGTAATCAGAGAAATGGTAGGTGCATAAAAAGTAGACCAGTAGTTTTATATTATTTACTAATGTTAAAATAGACATAAGACAAAAAAATAAATCCCCTCAAAAATTCACTGCAAGCTAGGAAAAGGTTTCGGAATTTAGAAAAAAGTTTTGTTATATACTTTTTCAAATATATTTTTTTCTTTTCTGGGCGTAAATTATATAAAAATTGTCCAAATGTTTTATATGTCCGAGAGCTTTCGGTTATACTTATACTTCTTATCAAGGATGATTTTATTGTTACTTTTAACTGAATGTATGGATTGTTTTATGGATGTATCTAAGGTTGTAGCTATGTATTATTTTCCAAACACGCTCAGCAAATATTCTCCGTGTTCATAGTTGATATTATTGAGTGTTTTTTTTTGTTTTTTTTTATTAATAATGCTTCTATTAATTTTAGCTTTTTTAACATGTCGATGAGGCTATTATATTTGTATTATAAATAAGTATGTTGCGGACGGACTTTGGTAGTATAAAAGTATAGCTGAAAGCGAACGGACATATAAAACGTTTGGACAATTTTATTACAATTTATGTCCTGAAAAGAAGTAATTCAAAATAGCACTTTTTCAGTCGTTTTTACTGGAACATGCATATATATATATATATATATATATATATATATATATATATATATATAAAGTGAACATTGAAGTCAACACTTAGAGTTAACAGGCTGTTTCATGCTTTCTAGCATGAAAGTGTTGACATCAATGTTCACTTTTATATTTACACACGGTCTATCTCTGATACTGAGCACTTTATCCCATAAATATAGTACACGTTAAGACTATATTTCTTCATATATATATATATGTGTGTGTGTGTGTGCGTGCGTTTTTTTGTATGTGTGTATGTATGTATATATGCTAAATGCATTCTAATTTTTTTAAATATTTTTAAAGTACATCGCTATTCTTGTACTAGCATTCAATCTTTTTTATTTCAGTAATCCATATCTACAGTGGGCTATACATGTATAATTATTTAATACATATCAACACTTTCTCTTATTGTTTTTCACATACTCTCTCTATATATATCTCTATCTACCTCTCTCTCTCTCTCTCTCTCTCTCTCTCAGGCATATATACATATATGTTCTCACATTAAATTTATATTTAATTATAAACTTTAATCTCAACATTATGGTTTTGTGCGTTTGTAAATTTAATTTTTTTTACTTATTTTCGTATTAAGAGTGCTTATTTATTCACTTGTTACTCGATTGCTGCCTTCTTAGTTTTTATCTATGAATATATTTAGTATGCATCGTTTTTGAATTCTAATAACATTTTGTCTGACTTATGCTTTTAAAAGACATTTCTTACTGTTTGAATTACTGTCATTGACTCTTTCGACGGTGTCCCGAGAACTTCTCCTTGGACCGAGTAATCAATCAAT
Source organism: Acanthosepion lycidas (assembly GCA_963932145.1). Taxonomy (NCBI): domain Eukaryota; kingdom Metazoa; phylum Mollusca; class Cephalopoda; order Sepiida; family Sepiidae; genus Acanthosepion; species Acanthosepion lycidas. Next base: position 137,431,753 of record OZ010576.1, read on the forward strand.
ATGAAAATGGTGACAAATTCGCGAAGCGTAAAGATTTGGGTACGAAAGACTGTGCCACTGTGAAAAAATCCTGCGTAATCCCATTTTCTCTTCTAAAAGTTCAACACAAATTTGAAACTTTCAAATTCCTGACGCATACTAAGTGTTTTCGAATTAGTGATCTGACTTCGGTACCACGCACTAGTTCCGCACTGAATAATGCAGAAACTAAATAGCGAATTTGTCTTCTCTCTAGGGATTTGGATTTTAATAAGGAGGTCACTATTTGCAAAGCTACTTTGGACCTGAGGGAATATTTAAAGTAGTGTTATTCGTCTGAGTCTGATGGCTAATTTGGAAGATTTGAATTTCTTAAGAGATATGACAAACAGCATTAAATTTGACACTAACTTGGCTCAGAGGAAGAGAAGCAGATTGGTGACTGTGAGATCTGAATTTTCATTATCAGACCTTATTCACTAATAAAAATATAACCTGTACATTTAATAAAGAAAATATCTTCTGCTAATCTTTGTTTTTTTTCTTCAGAGTTAGAATTTGTTTGCCGCCAAAATATTGTACATTCAAGAATAAATATATAATTTCAAATCTATTAAAATGGCGATATATATATATATATATATATATATATATATATATATATATATATATATATATATATATATATATATATATATATATATATATATCGCTTGCTAAGTGTTTTGAACTATTTTGGAGTCAAAGAATTTATATACTTTATATAAATTCACTACAATTTATTTCTGTTTCCTATGCTCATGTAGTTATTTCAAAAAGGAATTCACGATTCCATTTCATTTCAAATTTAATCGATATGACGATGCATTGCTTGTCATAAGACAATTCGTTTATGCTAAAAATCAATCGTAAACACTTACTTTTTTCAAATTTGAACCCAGTTTTAGAATTTTTTCTAGGATAAATATACGATAAAAATTTATTAATTTAGATCTAAAATTAAATGAAAGTTTTGTTTGAAAGTTAAACAGAACGAGTTTTATTTTCCTTTGTGTGCATGATGTGATTTAATGTCATTCCGAAAATATGCTCTGCTGAAAATTTCTAAGAAACCTAATTTCTAATTTCAAGAAACCCTGTCCACATAAAATCAGAAATGATTTTTAGTTATTTAGTTTAGTTATTTAGTTAGTTATTTTGATAAAATTTTAGGGGTCGAACTAAGAAATTTTCAGCATCTTGATTTCTACCATAGGTGTGTTTAATTATTTATTATGATGAGAAAAAATTGGGCAAAAATTCACAATTATAAGATACCCAATAAAAAGCGAACTCACTACTCATCGAAATGATTCTTAAATAACCTTTACTAATATCACCAAAATAAATGAAATGTTGTATATAAAAGGGGTACAGAAAATTCTCACTAGTTTAAAATGTTTGACCAAACCTCACAATTAATTTTGAGTCATACACGCATACACGCATATACACACACACGTGTGTGTGTGTGTGTGTGTCTTTAGCTTCAACCTTCAATATGTATGCATTCGTTGTATCTATGCAAATGTTTCTTTAAACAAGTTTTATTCGAGATAAGAGATATCGGTTGGTTAATAACACTCATATTGTGAAAACATTAATTTGCTGAATAAAATCTGAAATGATGTATATATGTTAGACCTTTTAGAAACGTATATCTAATCGACCTCAATGTCATCAGATTTCATTTATGCCTTCCGGTTTTTAGTGCAACTATGGGGAACAGCTATGAAATTCTTTGTTATTTATATTACTTATTCGGATGTCTTTTATTACCTATTTCTTTAAAACCTTGGGTGTATACAACGTACATCTTTTTCCAACGTCGCTTATAAAAAAGTGTATGAAGTGTCAAATAATATATACTTTAACATTCAGAACAATTGTTTTTATATTCGCAATCCAAAATAAATAAACCTTTTCACGTATCACCTTAATGGAAGATAAACAATTCATATGCAGCAAACCAAAATTTAACCAAAAATGATTTACTCGATCTATAATTAAACGAAATATAAAAGCTATTATTGGATCACTATTTAAAAACTGAAACTACTGTAAGTAGCTGGATGTTTCTGTTTCAGACGACACAAAACGTTGAAAATTTCAACAACAGTGACACGGTAGATTCTGGCGGGAGATTAAAGAAAATGATAATTCCTAATCTCTTTTAAGACCGACTGACTAAGGCCCACTGACTTGGTCGTTATTCCGCCACCCGCCCATTTAGATATTGTCTATTTTATCATTTTAGCATATTTCAGAATTCCACTCTGTATGTCGTGCATTGAATTTATATAGAAATGGATTTTCTGGAGTTAGAAATTAAGGCAAGCGTTAGTGAGTTATAATGTATTTTATAGTAATCAATGCGAATAATGTTATATATGTGTATTTTAAATTATTTTTATATAACAATATATTGAAAATCAGTTGGTGATCAGGAATTAAAAGGTGAATTAATAAAAGAACATCGTTATTTTATGTATATTTAGTTTAATGTGAAAAAAATATATAGTAACTAAACACTATATTCAAAGGAGAATTTTACGTAAGAAATTGATTCAATATTATTTCTATTTATTTTTACTTTTTCTTAACTAATTTCATTTTGTACAGGGAAAATTTTTGCTAGTTTTACATAATCTGATTTCTGTCATATTTATCGGCACATCATCAGCTTAGGAAATGAGCAACGTTAGTGGCTGAACGCTTTTTGTTTTTAAGCAATGAGCCGAATTCAAGCTGATTAGTTTATTACAAGCTGATTAGTTTATTACTTCTTATGCATGACACAAAATCTGTTCTTTTTTTCTATTTATTGATGACTTCAAAGTCTTCTTCACTGGCATATCACGAAAGATAAAGAAGGGTATAGTCAGGTTAAGTCTTATTCCTTGTCTAGTAACGGTATTAAATATTTTCCATGAAGTCGGTACTAGTAATAAGTTAAAAGACATAATTTCCAATGCTGGTTTTCCAATTGCACTCCTTCCTTGGAAGTTACACCAATTTACTTATTCTGATTCCCCACCACACACCCGATTTGTCCATTTGCCTGACACACAGCTAAAAGTTAATTGTTTGCGTGGTATATAGTTGCATATTTCATGTATATTTCATGTATATTTCATGTATGCGTCAGGAACCTGTGTTCAAATGCAGGTAAAAGCTAGAAATTTTGCAGGTAACTTTCAAGGCAAAACCTGCCAAAATTGGAGATCACTGCAATTAAATTGACATCTACATCTATTGATAACAAAGCGTACTGCACTCTGTTTAGCTTAGAAAATAGTATTTAAATTCTATTGAAATGCTGTGAAGAAGCCAAATACTTGAAGTGTTTGTTTCAGTGTTATTTTCTCTGAAAACAGCAGAACCTGATAAATCTCACTCTTACCGGTCCAGTACCACGTATCGCCTTTTAATAAAACAACCCAGATACATTTCAACGTACACCAGGCAATCAGAGTTGACTTGAAGCTCCCACAACAAAGGATATTAAGGACGACTGAATATCCCAACCGCACGAGCAACTACATGATCCTCGCTTAAGAAAACAGAATGAAAATCAGTAGGCAGAAAACCTAACACAGGGGGATGTTTATAAAAACATTGCCTGGGGTAACATCAAAATTTGAATGGTGAGGGTCTTGACTTTGAGCGTTGAGGAAATAAATGAATATGTGATAGAGTGGAAAGGGGAGAAATGCTTATCATCTTGACTGCGTCGGGTATTTAAAGCTGGTAAAAAGAAAAGTAAAAGGCTGGATAGCGTGTCTATCCTGATACAATAAAAGGGGTAAGGTGGGCCCCAACTTGTAGTAATAAGATGTCAACTACTTATTTTTTCCTACCTCTATTCGATTCCCCAACCCTCTCATTTACTTTTTTTGTTTTGTTTTTCTTTTTGCAATATGCCTTAGCGATGGTTGAAGATTATTGTAATATTGGTATTAAGAAAAATGCTCTCTGCGGATCACAGAATTAGTCAATAAGAATAAAATGAGCAGTTGACAGCTTGCATTTGGCAGTCAGTGGGGGGAGTAAAGGCTCTCACCATTCAAAATTAATATACGTCCTACCTTTTGATATTGTAAAAAGTGTGTATTTTTCTTTTTCCCTTTTTTTTTTTATCTTTCTTACCGTGTTTTCTTCTGTTTTAATTCTCGTTTTCCTTTTGTTGCTTTTTTTTAAAAGTATTATCTTTTAGTTCCGTTAAAACAAAATTTATTCTTCCTGTTTCTTGACATATTTTAGTTGTTAGAATCAGTTCTATCTTGTCTTCGAACAGGACAGTGCGAAAAATTAGATGTACCCGGTCCCTGAAGATTACAAATTCTGAGTAGCACCTTCCCATTACATGAAAAGGAAATGTGGGTCGCACTGACACCTTTACCGCACAGGTGGCGAGGGATACTACCCGCACGTATGCGTGTCGGTTTCCACATACAACCAAACTGGGGAGAAGAATAAATACTTGGATGACTATAAAAGTATGGTTGACTGAAAATGTTGAGATAAAAAAAAATCGGAAATCTATCAACATTAATTATTAATATATATATATATATAATGTAAATGCTTAATCTCGGATATTTAATATCATTCCATTGGTTTTGTACACTGATAACCGTTATGTTATCCCAACCATTCTGGGACTAAGTATATGAACTACGCCTAGAACTAAGCAGTGAACAATTAAACCTGACAGTCAGCAGAATAAAATACTGTCAGAATGACAAAACATAACTAACTTTATTTGCTTATGACAGTTTTTGGTAGGTTAAGTAGTTTCGGCATTGTCGATGAAAGAGGAGCTCCTGGATTAATGAATCATATATTAGGTTGGTGCAAAAATAATGACGGTTTTTGATGTTAAAAACTACGTCAAAAACCGTCATTATTTTGCACCAAGCTAATAAAAAAGAAAGAAATGTTCTACTTAAAAAGAATTAAAAAAAAAAATCAAAATCCAAGGTTTTTTGCTTCTTTTATTCCCTTTCGGAATTTTCTAATTTTTTTCTCTCTTTTTTTTTTTTTTCATACCTTTATTTCATATTTTTGTATCTCGTAAAGTCTGATTAGTACAAACCAACGACAAATGACGATCAGTAAAAAAAGAAAAAAAACAGAAAGATTGTATTGAGCTAACATTTCAATTACAAAGTTGATTTCTACCTAGAAAATAAACTTTCAAAATTTTCAGCGTTTACTTCTGGTTGATATATAATAATTCTTGTAATCTGGTCAAAATGGGATTTAATAGGAAGGGGTCTGACTACTTAGAAAATTAGAATTGAAAAACCTGACTTTAAACCTCTACTAAGGTCGGGGAAACTTATTCACTTACGAGTTTTATTTTCTTTATTCTTATTTGCAGTATTTACATTCAGACTAATATCCTTAATATTATAACGTTCTGGACGTTGTGCCATCCGAACTTATTCAGGAATCTGGCGATACGAGTAACCGAGAGCTTACTGTCGAAACTAGTGGACTGAAACGTCGGTTTGGGAGCTTAGAGAGTAATTGTGAGTTCAGTCCCTGACCGGTAATATAGACTCAGTTGAAACAGTGCGAGCAAATAACTGAGCAGTACTAAGAAGAACAAAAACATAACACTAGACATGAAGAGTAAATCGAGAACAGCAGTTTTGAAATCGACCAGGAGAGAATACAATGCAGACTGTTTTGAAAAATTGAACCGATTTCGAGATAAGGATTTTTGGTTCCCTAAAGAGGATTCCGAAGAAGACTAAAGCTTCACATTTTTTTTTCTTTTG